>QTSX02007228.1:0-245350 GCA_014839935.2 Entomophthora muscae
TTTGGGCCAATACCGCCTGATTGGAGAATTATTTCATATGGGAATGGTCTCCATTCCCATTGGTTCTCTAGTCACAGGGTTTAATCCATTTGCGGCCATACACCTTTTGGGTGGTATGTTTCTGAGCAGATGTGTTCCTGACAGTTATCTCTCCCAAGATCTGATATATGTGGAGAATAGGTATATAGGAACTTGGTGTGAAAGTGGGCAAAAGGACACCCAGTACTGACCTTTTTGGTAGCATACTTGTAGTTCCTCTGGAAGATGACCTCAAGGGGGCCAATTCATAGGAAATTATGTTTATGATCTTGTCCTCCTAATTGATTTTGACAGTATAGGACTGAATCACTAGCTTGGAACTCAGGGATTAAAGGGTGTGAGTCATTATCTTGGTTAAGCTCTGAGACCTTGGACTTGCAAACAGAAGAGTAGGCTTCAAATTGCAATTCTATAAGCTTGGTGGAAAGGACCTTAACATACTATCAGGAATATTACTGAAACAAATATTTGAGCACTAATTGTTGCCCCCATCTGGGTCAGGAACACCCACACTAATAACCAACAGCACCCCTAATATTGGCAGCAGCTTTCCCTTATTGGGTAAACTGCTGTCCCAATCCAAAGTTGGATTTTCAGGCCTTCTATAGGCTGCACAACTGATTGTCAGGCCCCTGGTCACACACCTGCCAGCCTGGGCCCCACTGAATTGGGAAAGTTCCTAAATAAGGCCCTCAAAATGCAAAAAATGCAGGATTTGGGAGAAAAGCTAAATGTGGCCTCAAAAAGAGAATTTGAAAATTCCCAGGGCCCATGAGCCAACCCCATCCTGTCAACTTTGCCCAATAAAGAAATAATTGGAGCTTAAAATCAAGCAAGTGAATTTGGGTGCATCAAGAAGGTCTAGTTCAACCAAAAACAGGAAGGTCCCACATCAAGCCAAACCTTAGAGAAATAACTAGATTTGATACCCCCCAAAAAGGCAATTTTTCTTAAACTTTAATTAATGGGGATCCCTATATTTTGTTCCTCCCATAACTTGCACCATATGGGTGCAAGTTTATAATAAACAACAATCTCTTGGTGATAGGTTGTGATATCACTAAGAAAATACCCCTCAATCTGTTATCACATAAAACACTTTACTTAAAGGCAATAAGTCAAGATTACAGGGTAGTGAAATGATTCCCTTACCAGGAACAAAGATAAACCATTTTTTTCTTCTCAGCTTTTCTCACAGCATGCCTTGGATTGGGGGCCAACAGCAGAACTTTTTCTGGTTTGGGACCATGTTGAACACTGCCAATGAGATGTACTGTGAACCTGTCAGAACAGCTAAACTTGTCCACCATGCACTCCTGGCCTCCCCTAGTATCCCTCAGACCAAACATCTCTATTGCTATGTGCACTACAATATACTACATTCTGACATACTTTGCAGCAAATTTCAGTCAGTTCAATCTATACACCAAAGTGCTTTTCGGGCTTATGACTGTCTATTCCATCCTCACAGTAGCAAACAGCTTCCAGTTAGCAAACATGCTCCTCTATGTAGCAAAGGTAGTCCTACATATACTTGGGAATTACACATACTCATAAGGAGAGGGAGAACACATTTTTTCTTTAACTAAGGGGTAAACAGCAGAAAAAATTAGTACTTTAAATCCTGAGCCTAATGGCAAAAATATGGGACTCTCAAAACTAGAATCAAATCTCAAATCACAATTGCAGGCAACTAAGCCAAGTGAAAAATAAAATACTTAATAAAAACAACCATTTTATTGAGAATTTTTTGATTTATTTAATTTTAAAAATTTCAAATCTTGAGTGAATATGGTTCAACTAACTTAAGACAAGACTCACCAAGCAAATGCAGGATACATGAATCAAAATCTGGGACTATGATATACAATGTTTTATTCTCTGTCAGTCTAAGAAGCTTTAGATAGCATTAAATAACTATCAAGTAAATCCTTTGGGGATCTTCAAATCCAAGAATAAAATTTTATACAGTAGTTTTAAAAACTATGAAAACAACCAAAAATACTTCAGATTCAAACAAAATGATTTCAGGTTTAAGCAAATTCCAACTAGCAGTGTAAAATATACACTCTGTTAACAGGGATTTTTGGAGTTAATGGACAAAATGGGTCAACACAGCAACAAAGTGCTCACGCACCAAACAAAACTATCCAAAATAAAACCAAAATACATGGATTCACAAAAAAATGGTGTGAGTTGACCTTTGGTGTACACATGTTTACCATGTAAATCAGTGATAAAATACACCCAAGCACAGTAAGCCAAAACCAAAACCAAAAACAAAAACAAACCACTCAATTGTTGTGTGCAATGAATTTTAATCAAGAATGATACCAAGTTATCTAAATTAAGACACAAGATCTGAAACCTAAATTTTAAAAATATTGTTTTGGGTGCTTATATTTGGCGTAAAATCTAGAAAAAAGGGTGGAAATTATTTCAGTTATTCTAAAATGGGTGTTGCAAAACCAAAAACAACTAATTAAGAAACAAAAAATCTATAATCAGGATATTGAGTGGGGAAAACTCTAATTAAATATCCATATTCAGATAAAAGAAAAAATTAAAACCAGGGAGTCAATTAATAGAAATTTATTTAGTATTTTATTAAATTTTAAAATGGAAGGTGTACAACAACAGAGTAACAATGTACCTGTTGTGCGCTGTGGTTGCAGTTGCCCCCACAGATAAAAAATTGAGTCAGTGCAACACAAGTGCCTACTAAGGAAGGAGGCAGGAAAGGAGAGTTCAATAGTGATGTTGCACTGACACAGTCAGCTCAAGGGGCACAGAGTGCAAGGGTACAGAGAATAAATCTCTGGGTCCAGAAGCTGACTAAAAAGTACACCAAGGTCATCACTGCTAAAACGGTAAATGATGTAATTACCAAAAAGGTGTCCTATCTATACAACCCTGTATAATGCCACAATGAGTGTTCCAGCTACTGATCCTTGAGAAGGTAAAGTCAGTCCTTGACACTGTGTATGAGCCTTACATGAGTGATTCCAAAGGGGAAGACAAGGACAAGCTGTCCACAGTATTTCCAAACAACTAAAGGACAGAAGGTGCTTAAAAAGGTTGCTGCGTTCTATAGCCAAGTGCCTATGCCCAGTGTTGTGCCTAATCCCAATGAGTCAATCCCTACTGCCAAAAAGGCCAAGTACCATGACATCCCCAATTCCACCCGCAAGACCTTAATGAGGCTCATGGAGGAGACCACTGACTACAGGAAGACCACAGCTATTGTTGGTATTTTGGAAAAATCTGCAGACAGGCTCCACACAACTTACCTGAAAATAGGGACTGTTCTCCTTTTGGAGAAATCCAAGCACCAACCAATCCTATTGGTCCAGGAACACCTGTGAGCAATCCAAAAGTGAATCAAGAGGAATTGCCATCTTGAACTGGAAAACATTCAGTCAATAGTTGAGTCCACTTTTGAAATCCAAGCTTTAATTTCCACGTGCTACCAAGCAGTGAAAAAATAAAATTTCTTATGGAAAAAGCTCGGAGTTTCTCCCTATAACCACAGTAGCCCAGAAAACGTTGTCTATTGCAAAAATACACTGAGATGATAACTGCTCTCAATGAGAAGGGGACTGTAAAATTCTATTACATTGACAAGTCATCCTTTGTGTCCCCCATGAGAAATGAGTATAGGTATGTCCCAAAAGGGGAAAAGAACAACATGTCCTGGCGTGCGGCTGTGTTGCAAAGTGATTGGTTATAAACTAGCTGTCACTGTACTCACACATTTGATCCATTAAGCTCAGTGAACAATGGAACAATAGGACTATTGGCCTGGATGATAACAAGGTCAAGTGATCAACTAAGTTGTATCCTAAGTCCCTATTAACTAATGATCAGCCAATTGTTAGTTTAATAGTGGGCTAAGAGTAGAGGAGACAAGGCTGTGATCAGAGGATCCTGACATTCTGTGCCTCTTGTCTAATTTCCCTTAACTATAAAACTCCCTTCTTGATTATTGAATAAAAGATCAATTATTACATACTTCAACTTTATTATACTCATTAGGATAGATACTTATCTTGACCTAATCTTTAGTAACAGAAGAATTGTATTTTGAGTTAAGCCAACAACTACCAACTCTAAGGAGAAATACGACATTGGTGCTCACTCATTGCATGCAACGTTCCAATGATAACTGTTGCCCTGCCGGAACTTGTCTTTTGTGCAGTGAGGTGATGGAGATAACCTTCTCCATGCGTTTCTGCGCCATCTGCAGGACCACCCCAATGGGTTATTTACGGAGATCAATTGCCTTGCTGGAACAAGAGATGGTCTTCCTAACAAGTTCATGGCGTTTGGTCAGTTTATGACTGACATACAGCATCCCCGGTTAATAGAGGACCAGTCCTCTTTTCATCTCAATGTCCCAGTACCTCTGGAGGTAGATGAGAATGCAGAGCCCACCCAGCAACAGCTGGAACAAGCTATTAACGGGATGGACCAAGGGTGTACCAGAACGGGGAAGCCCATGAGAAGCTTGGCGTACTCCCTTTGTATGGCACCACAGCCAAGGAGAAATACAACATGCTGTCCAGTATGTTGCCTACTCAATGGCAGCCCTTCTTGGTCCCCTTGGCATAAAGCTCTACCAGACAAACAAGGGTTCCCCCAATAGTATAACCTTCATTTAATTTCTCTGATTGGTTTGGGGGTATCTGGGGCGCACAAGCCTGGGCTTCACCAATGTTACTGTATTGGATAATGTTAGGCTCCACAAGGTGGCCAATATTATCAAGAAATTCCAGGTAATTGAGCCTGGTGTTGCCATTACCTTGCAACAATTGGTTACAGTGCCTTTACATCTCCTATTCCTCTCTGCCTATTTCCCATTCCTCAACCCAATTGAGAAGGTCTTTGGGTGGCTCAAGAGATTTGTCAAGAAAGGGACGCCACCTGGGACCAATGATTTGTTCAATTTGCTGCAGGCTGATGTTCATACCCTCCTAGCTAAAACTGTGGCTGAATTCTATGGTCACGCAGATTTGATTCTCCCTGTGTGCCTTGCCAAGCAGCCAATAAATTAAAGGATTTGCCATTATCAATGTCTTTTTGGCTTTAAATTTTTAATATTTGTTTTTATTTAGTTTAATTTATTTTGACTTTATTTCTGTGATTACGCATATTGTGTCAGGTATAATAAAAATTAACAAAGAAAAGCCAATTGAATGAATGAGTGGACAAATAAAAACACAAGAATATATATTTTTATTATTATGATTTTATTTAGGTTAGTTTTTTCACATTTTTTATACAGTAGTTTTAAAAGCTATAGCAACAACAGAAAATACCTCAGATTTAAACAAAATGATTTCAGATTTGAACAAAATCCAAGTCACGCAAGATTCAGGATTCAATTAATTTATAAAATTTCAGTTAATAAATTAACTGTCAAACAAAAAACAAAATTTCACTAGCCCATTATACAAAACTAAATCAAGCATCAAGTGGTGTAGTTCAAACCACAAACAAAATGAACTGACACAACAAGTGAAATGGATGGATGCTGTTCCAGAGCATATTATAATCCATCAGGATTCATATGAGGCACTAACAAAAGGACTAAAATGAAACAAAATGTGAGCAATCTAGAAGCAAGATTCCATAAGCACAAAACAAAATGAACTCACACAAGATGTGTAGTATGAGCAGCCTAAAATAGAAAAATAACAGTTTGACAGCCAATCAACAGCTATCCAATTTAGGGACAGAGGCATTTTATTCATTTTCATGGCTCCTGATTTGTATGAAAAGGTTTTGAGAACCTTTCAAATATGGACTTGAGATTACAATAAAAAAATCATTAATTTTAAAAATTCTACTTTTAGTGATTTTATCCTAGTTTTTTTCAATAGGGGTTTCAACAGCAACATCTTCAGCAGCACAAGCAGCCAAGCCAGCTTCAATGGAGGCAAGGCTCAGAACGTGGAGGCACCTGTTTACATCCAAGCCTTTGAGGCGGGTAACAAGGAAGCTGACCTGTACCTGACCACTGACCCCTATGACTTTGAGTTGTTCAGTAGTGACATAGTGTCTATCTCTGACCCTGCTCCCATACCCACCCCCGCACAAGCTGCTCACCAACCAATCAATCAGGATGGCAACCTTGATTTGGAACAACTTCCTACCACCAGCCAACCTGCCCCCCTACAGCCAATAAGGCTTCAGCTCCCCCAGCCCAGCGCCCCAAACGCAGAATAATAACCACCCAAATTCTTCAGGAAATTGTGGCACTGAATCTACAGGATCTGTTCTGGGGACAGAATGCCGCCCAGTTGCAATTTACCCAAGCTACTGTCATACGGGAATTCAACAACCTGATGAACAGGGGGAATCTGATCAGAACAGCCAAGAAGCCCAAGAAGGCCCCCAAGTCACAAATATCTGAGGCATACCCAATCATGCTTGACCTCCTCCAGCAGGATCCCAAGCTTCCATTGACCCAGGTCCAGAAGCAACTTGCGCACCATGGCATTTGGGTGTCTGAGAAAATGGTGCAGCTCTGGATGTATGAGAAGGTGGCTTCTATACGGGTTCTTGTCAATTTTGCCGGCAACCAATAGGATGGCGCTGAGGATTTCTTGTATGACACCGCCATTGAATCAACCCTGGTCCAATGCCTGACTAGTCTAACTGATGATGTCATGCTCATCTCCAATTACAAGCTATCAATAGCTTTTGATGATTTTGGTGAGCAAGGAAGAGCTGCCACTCAAAAAGGAAGGAAGAAGGTCAAGAAGGGAACATTCATTGGTGCATTTCTGGCTGTTTCAGCTAAGGGTTTTGTCTACTATTGGACAAAACAAGATTTCATTGATGGCTACTCATACAGCCATATCCTTGGTGGATTACTTGACTCCTGGGATGGCTCAAATTTCAAGTACCAGGTTTTCTTGAGCCACCAGATGGAGGGTAGCTCCACAGCCCTCAAGGCCATCCAGCAATGCGGGCACCAGGCCTCAGTCTACCCTGCCGGCCATGCAGACGTCCATCTGGCTGATGTTGTCTTCTTCAACATGAGATCCAAATTAAAGGAGCACCACCCTCAGGCTTTCAATGACCTCTATCTTGGGGTCCTTGACCACAATTTTCTCTTTGGCCACCAGATGGTGGCTGACTTATTTGTGCAAATGGGTTTTCATGTGAACATGGGCAACCAATCACATAAGGATAAGCACCTTCCACCTTGGGCCACTGCCACCTACCAGCCCATCCAGCCAATGACTGATGAGGAATATGTCAAGCATTACATGGCAGCCATCACGCAAAATCCTCCTGCCTCCACCCCTGCCACCAACACCCCTCACCCACAAGCCCAACCTACCCAATCCCAGACCCCCCAGGCTAGCACCGCCTCTACGTCTTCCTTCCTGCGCTATTCTGCCTCCTAGGCATCACTCTCCCCCGCCCCAATAAACCCCTGTCACCAAAAATTTTCTATTTATATTATCCTTTTTTGAATTTCAATTGTTCATGTTCTCTTTGTTTATAATTGGTTTTATTCTTTATGTTCAGCTTATTTCTATAAAATCATATATTTACTATGCCATGTATCTAGATCCAGAACACAGTTATTTTTAGCACTTAAACACACCCCTTATGAAAATATTAACAACAATTTGGTGATCAGCTAAATTTGAATTAGAAAATTATAGTGTTAACTGTTTTTAGATAAAGATGTTACTGATCCAAATTCAAAACCTTAATGATAAACTTTAAGCCAATCAGGAGCCAAGTGATAAAGTGATTGTTGTGACATAAAGGGTCATACAATAATTCTTTGGTGTAAGTGCGCTAATTAATATGATTGGCTGGATGTTTTGCCATTGTACACCATTGCCGCTGTGGCAAGTTGTTGATGGACTAGTGCCCAATCAGCTGCTGGGTTAGCATTAGCCCACCAACAACTAGCCACAGCAACAATGGCGCACAATAGCAAAAGATCCAGCCAATCATATTAATTAGTGCACATACACCAAAGAATTATGGAATGTCCCTTTATGTCACAATAATCACTTTATCACTTGGCTCCTGATTGGCTTAAAGTTTATCATTAAGGGTTTGAATTTGGATCATTAACAACTTTATCTAAAAACAGTTAACACTATAATTTTTTAATTAAAATTTAGCTGATCTCCAAATTGTTGTTAATATTTTCACAAGGGGCTATGTCAAGCGCCAAAAATAATATGGTAATCAAGGAAACAATTCCAACACAAAGAAAACAACAAATATTGAGATGAGTGTAAAACATATACAAAATGGGCAAAAAGATGGGATAATGTAGTAAATGGGAAAACAAAAAGGAATAAAAAAAGAGGCAACAGTAACAAAATAATACATAATTTATTGGGTCAAAAGCTATAAAAACATATAAAAAGGTTAATAAAAAACAATGAGAGAATTGGAGAAGCTTCTGAAGGATCTCAACTTGGCAATTGCCAAAATCAAAGAAATTGACTGCAAGGTCAAAGCCAAAGTTAAGTCCGCTGTCCTTGCAGAGACAAAATAGACAAGGTGTCTGCAAAGGCCCTAATGACAAAAATGCCAGACACCCCTGAGAAGACCATCAAGCGTCTTCTCAACATCCAGAAGACAGTGGTCAAGGGCCTGCAATTTAAGGCATACAATCTTTCTGCACCGTCTGTCTGGGTTGACGACCCAGAGATGTATGAACATCTCAAACCCGCCAAGCGTGCCAGAACAGAGGATACTGAATTGCCAGCGCAATTGCTTGCGCCAAGAATGGCCAAGCCTGCTGAAGCAGCTGGCAAGGAAGAAACACGTGAAGGTAACATAAAAAATAAAATTAATAAAAATTTGCAAATACTTACCTGTTTTTTAGAGAACATAGACAGTTAACTCCGCCAAGTGCTGGTCCCCTTTGTCTCTGCCACATTCTACGCCAACTACACCACTCATGTGGCCAAGCAGCTGTATCTATTCTTCCCTGTCTTGCGGAAGCTGGAGGACCACATTCACGGGTCCTTTCCTATGTCGTGGGAGGCATTGGCTGGGCTGACGCATGGCAAGGGGGCATCTGAGTGGTCAGTTACTGCCTACAAGGATGCTCAACTGGTCCGCCTGGACCTGGTTAACCTCAGCGGGGTTTACTATGTAAACTCCATTGAGCTTGTTTGGGACGTCCTGGCAACGCTCCCATTCAAGAATGTACCGGAGATGGGCCGGGCTCATGTGGCTGTTTGCTTCTGCTTCCCAGTGGAGCACACCCTATCTTACCTTCTGGAAAACTTTGGGCGCGCAGTGGGGAAATGGGCTGTTGCAGACACAACAGCTGTCAAGAAAACTAAGATCCTCCTGGCAGACTTTGGGCTAGCCTGGAGTGCAGATGAGACAGGGCTCCCCTTGGCAATGGATCTTACCTTTGCAAAGACCAGGCACAATAAGAAGATCAGTGTGGTTTATAATAAATTATGTGAGTTTACGGAAGCCTTTGCTGGGCAAAGGCTTCACTTGGTGGTTTACCTTGGGTATCTTTTCTTCTTTGGGATGGCCGTGTCTGTTGAGGACCTGGATGGGGTCCTCCTTGGGATTGACAAGGCCAGGCTCTCCCTGAATGGGAAGAAGGTCCCCCCCGGAATACAACTTGGTGGACCACGTTATCCAGGACACCCTGGTCCTGGCTGGTATCTACGGGTTTGAAGCCCCACCCAAAAAGCTGCTCCTCCATTTCCACCTAACCCTACTCCCCTTCATCATCAGGCGGGAGTTTTTTAATAAGGGCGTATCTACTGTCCACAGTCTGGCGGTGGAGGTTGTGTGCCACCTCCATTATGGGGTGGGTACATACAGAAGAACACACTACAGGTGTTTGCAATAAATTTTCTCTTCTAATAAATTTCATTACAATTCATATTATTTTTATTATAATAAAAATTTCTAATTCTTATTTTAGCAAACAGGATTTGCAGAATATATCCCAGAGAAGGTCTTAATAAAAGCATTATAATATATTTCAATAAAATCTACTTCTGATTTGTACACATTACAATTAACTTTTTTTAATTATTATATTTATTTGCCAAAAGTGTTATTAATGTGTTTGCGTAATCCAGTATCAAGCGTTTGGGATACCTTTAGACAACACAATACAAAATGATATAAATAAATTAATTACTAACCTTCATCAATTGTCCTACTGAATGTGATTGCAGGCTTAGAAACATCTAAATATAAAATGATAATTAATAAATCTTGAATAGTAAATTAGAGAATATAAAAAATTGGACACACTAAGCCTTTAATTGATTGGCTGTTTGGCTAGGCATGCGGGGATGAACAAATCAGTGTGGCCATAGAATTTGGCCATGGTATCAGCTGGGAGGGTGTGGATCCTGGCCTGCAGCAAATTAAAGAGGTTCTCAGTCCCAGTTAGGATTCCTTGCTTGACAACTTGCTTGAGTCACCCAAAGTCTTCCTCAATGGGATTTAGGAATGGCAAATAGACTGGGAGGAAGAGAAGGCGCAAATTTGCTGTGGCCAATTAATGGGGGCCACTGCGCTGTTGGTGTCAATCATTGGGAATTCCTCAAGAATGTCAGCCACTTTGTGGAGACTAACATTGTCCAGCACAATGACATTGGTGAAGCCAGGGCTCGTGCGCCTCAGGTGCTCCTGGACCAATTGGAGAAATGATAGGAAGGTACGGCTGTTGTGGGAGCCCAGTATCATTTGGTATAGCTCAACCCCCTTTGGACCAAGGAGAGCCACCATCAAGTAGGCTGTGGCGCAGACTGCAGCACACCAAGCCATCCCGTCATTGGAGCCTTTGGGGACATAGCCATATGCATTGCGCATAGACAAGGCAAATGCCAATTTGTCAATATAGTAAAATTTGACTATCCCCTTGGCTTTGAGGGCAGTGTACGCCTCTGCGTAGTTTTTCTGGGTCTCAATGAAGTTTGGGCTGTTTCTATTATAGGGAGATACCCCAAGCTTTTTCCAGGAAAAGCGCATTCCCTTCACCAGATGATAGTAAAAGGAAATTGAAGCCTCAACCCCAAAAGTAGAATTGATCATGGCCTGTATATATTCCAGTTCAAGATGGCAATCCTGGGTTATCCACTGGCGGATTGCCCATTTGTGCTCCTTGGTGAGCATGGTTGACACACCCAAGGATTTCTCTGTGGCAAGGACTTGGCCAGTATTGATGAACTTGTTGAATGTCTTGGAAGTGTACTTGGGATCCACCCCAACAATGGCCACAGCTGCCTTGTAATTGTCTGATTCACACATTAGCTTAAGCAGGATGATGCGTTTGATATCAGGAATACACTTCTGAGCGGGCTTTGTGGGTTCCAACAAGACAGGATCCTGATTGGTGACAGGCTTGCAAGGTATGGGCACCTTGGTGTAAAACACAGCAACTTTCTTCAACACTAACTGCCCCTCATTGGTTTGATAGAACTTGGGCTATTAGTTATCCTCCTGATTGCCATCACTGACATAGGGCTTGTAGCTAGTATCAAGTACAGGCTTCACCTTCTCCAGCATGGATGACGGGACCAACTCTTGCTGGTACACAATGTCAAACACATACAAAGTAAGTTCTACCTCCTTGTTTCTAACTTTCTTTGTAGTGGTGACCTTGGTGGGCTTCTGGGTCAGCTTTGGGACCCAAGGGTTGATGCTCTGCACCCTAGCAGCTTGTGATCCTTGAAACGGCTGTGTCAGTGCAGTGTCACTATGGAACTCTCCTCTCCTGTCTCCTCCTTGAGTAGGCACTTGGATTGCGCTAACTCTATTATTTGACCCGCAGAGGCAACCACAACTGCGGCGCACAACAGGTGTATTGGTACTCTGTTGTTGTGTTCCTTCCATTTTAAAATTTAATAAAATATTAAATAAATTTCAATTAAGTTACTCCCTAATTTTAATTTTTGCTTTTATTTGAATATGGATATTTAATTAAT
Source organism: Entomophthora muscae (assembly GCA_014839935.2). Classification (NCBI taxonomy): domain Eukaryota; kingdom Fungi; phylum Entomophthoromycota; class Entomophthoromycetes; order Entomophthorales; family Entomophthoraceae; genus Entomophthora; species Entomophthora muscae. The sequence goes on from QTSX02007228.1 coordinate 12,000, forward strand.
ATTTTTTCCCACCCAATATCCCAATTATAGATTTTTTATTTCTTAGTTAGTTGTTTCTGGTTTACAACTCCCATTTTAGAATACTCAAAACAAATCCACCCATTTTCCTAGATTTTACTGCAAAATTCAAACACCCAACACAATATTTTTAAAATTTATGTTTCAGATCTCATGTCTTATTTTAGATACCTTGGTATCATTCATGATTGCAATCCATTGTACACATTGTGTGAGTGATTTTGTTTAAATAGTGGGTTAATGTTGTGTTGTGTTTTGTTTTTGGTTTGAGTTTTGACTCACCTTGCTTGAGTGTATTTTGTCACCAATTCACATAGTAAACATGTGTACACCGAAAGTCAACTTACATCATTTTGTTTGTGAATCAATGTATTTTGGATTGTATTTTGAATGGTTTTGCTTTGCGCATGAGCTCTTTATTGCTGTGATGACTCATTTTGCCCATTAATGCCAATAAACCCTGTTAACAGAGTGTATATTTTAACCTGAGAGTTGGATTTTGTTCAAATCTGAAATCATTTCATTTAAATCTGAAGTATTTTTGGTTGTTGTCATAGCTTTTAAAAATACTGTATGATTCTGATTATATACCATCATGTTTATAAAAATTAACAAAGCAATAAAAGGGAATGGATTAAAACACAGAATGCTTTTTATTATGTATTTATTTGTTGAATATAGATGGTTTGAGTAGATAATTTTTAAAATAAAAAGTTTTAATATAGAAATTTAAAATAGTATTTGGGTGTAGACTTTTATTGGGGGTGGGAGTGGCAGAATTCCAGGGCATTGTGTTGAAATAGACTAGTAATTTCTTTTGACAGAGTGTATGTTGACATTGGACCTGTACTAAATAAATTGCAGAAGGTAGAATACAGGAGCATTGTGACACAATTGTCTAGGAGGATTTTTCCTGGTGGAGCAGCCATCCCATAGGTAGAAACAAGAATAACTGAATCCTGAATAACATGCTCTATTGAGCTGTATCCAAGGGCAATTTTTTCCCATCTAATAAATGGCACACTACATCCAGTTTTATTATCCCATCAGAGTTTTTGCAGGCTTCTGCTTTAAGAAACATCAGTACAACAAGACCTAGGTAAACAATCAAGTGAAGTCTCTGCCCCACAAACAGGGTGGAGAACTCACAAAATTTATTATATAGGGTACTAAATTTATTCTTAAAGAACATAGTAGCAAAGGTTTTTTTTTCATTTTTTGGTATACCAATCTTGTCAGAGCACCAGGAGGCCCCAAAGTCTCCAAGGACGCCTACAACAGCAGGCATGACAGCAACAGAACTATAGTTAAGTTTTGTTATTTTTTTATTGAATTTTTTTAGGATGTACAATAGTGTGTTTTTGATGGGGTAACAGAAACAAACTTCTTTGTGTCCTTTTTCCATCTTGGGTAGGTTTTGTTACGGCATAGTTTGGATGAAATCCTAGACAAGCATGACAAAGAGCTTGCGGAAGCCAGGGACCAGAACTTAGTGGTCAAGTTGCAGGTTGGGGGCCGCGGCCAAAGCCAAGACTCATCATTTGGTGTCATCTTGCTTTGGTTGGAGTTATTTAAGTTGTTCTAGTTTTATAGGATATTTTTTAATTTATTGATCATTTTGCAGGCAGTGGCTGGCGTCAGGACCAGCTGACACCCTATGTGGGGGACGTAGTTGCTGTAGAATGTTTGCAATATGTACGGTTTCAGATACTAGAGGACTTCTCCTTCTGTTTCTTCTAAATCAAAAACTTAGTGAAATCTTTTTATTTAATTGATATTATATTTTTATCTTCTTATATATCCTTACCTGTTGCCCCCTTGACATGGGTTGCTTCACAGGACTTGTCACTAGTTGGTTGCTAGTCTTCTGTTGGTTTTTGTTTCTTTTTATTTTTTAGCTGCTCAAACATCTTGGGGTCCTTTGACCACGCCTCTGCAGTTGCAAACCCCTGTGGCTTGGATTTTAGATCAGCAAGAACATCTTTTTGTACGTTTAGGAGCCTGGTTGCAAATTTATTGGTAGCATTGTGAATCTTCTTCTTCACGGCCTTCATAGTAAGTTTTTATAGTTTGTTGCCTTCTAACACCACCTCCTTTAGCATGTCCTTCACCTTTTGATTGACCTCCTTGATTTTAGCCACCACCACGTCCAATTACTTTATCATTGCCTCCAATTCTGCCATGTTTTCCTTGGACTTATCCCAGCCCTTTTTATACCAATAATTATCCCAATAAACTATATCTATTCTATTGTAGCTAATAGAGTTTAAATAAATATATCTTGATTTTACTTATGGTTTTTATTAGCTTTAAGTGCTACTATTAATTTGATATTGATATTGTGTATATCAATTTTATATAGCAACCCATTCCTAGTATCATGAACAACATATTTTGTCATGTATATGTTTTTTCCAGGTACAATATTTTTTTCTTGAATCAATATGCCAAGTTTGACCCAAAGTACATATTTATTAAAAAATAGCCACTTTCACGGGTTATATGCAGATCATTTATTTTAGAGATATATGAACTGTAATGAATTATTTAAGTAAGTATATTGTTTTTTTCTTATAACTTTAATATATTTGAAGCACTACAATAAAGCAAATTCTAAAAGCTAAAAGTGTTATAGACTAGCCAAGTGGAATGGGTGTACATGTGGTGTCTTTGTGCTTGCCTCAGACCAGACATGCCTAAGTTAGTGCAACCAGTTTAACTTAACAAAATAAGCCTGGTGAAAAAAAGACATTTCTTTGTTTTCAAATTGGCACACCAACTTGTGGTAACTCTAGCATCAGAGAACCCTGAGGTCTGATGCTAGAGTGACCAAAACTTGGTGTGCCAATTTGAAAACAAAGAAATGTCTTTTTTTCACCAGGCTTATTTTGTTAAGTTAAACTGGTTGCCTTAACTGAGGCATGTCTGGTTTGAGCCAAGCACAAAGACACCACATGTACACCCATTCCAATTGGCTAGTCTGTAACACTTGTAGTTTTTAGAGTTTGCTTTATTGTAGTGCTTCAAATATATTAAAGTTATAATAGAAAACAATATAATTAATAATTATTAAAGCATCCAAATTTAAATTGTGGCATGATAAAAATCAACCCCCACTTTATTTAAATGGAAATTATTTATTATGACTATAAAAACTTGTAAAGGTTAAACCAATATAAATTAAAAAATAAAAATTATTGGGGGCAAGTTTTATTGGGGGAATGGGATTGGGCGGTGCAAATTAGGTGGTAGACTGGGTTGAGGGGGGAGGACTTGAAGCGCTGGTGGGATTGGTGCTGGCCACCTGGGAGAATTGGATGAGGACTAGGGCAGCTGCAGGACCCAATAGGAATTGGGTGCCTTGATTGGCTTAGAGGAATTGATTGTACAAGACATCATATATGGCTCAGGGAGGACAGTGATTAGCTTGTAAACCAAGGAGTCACAAGGTGGTAGCAGGGGATCCTTTGGTGATTGGCTGTTACAAGAGCATTAAATGCCATATTTATAAACATATCAGCAATATTCTGACCAGAAAACAGCACTGAGGGGTTGGTGGCCGCACTAAGCACCTGGCTGAAGGTTGTGGGGTTGCACCCACAGAGGATGTCTCCAATGTTAAAGAACAGCACATCATCCAGGTGAAGATTGGCATAGCTGGCAGGGAAAATTGAAACATCATGGCCTTCTGCTTGTATTTTCTTGGAGGCCACTTCAGTGCACTCCATTAGGTAGCTCAGGAATATTTGGAATTTGGAATTGGCCAAGCTCCAGGTGGCAAGCAGATTGGAGAGGAATTTCCCATACCAATAACCATTGGTGTAACTGGTTGTAGTCCAGTAAAATACAGTCCCTTTTGGGGAAACTGCAAGGAATGCACCAATAATATTCCCCTGTGCTTTTTTTCTTTTGCCCTTGGGAGCGTTCTTTTCACTCAAAGTGCCATAATCATGGAACTGCAATGACAATTTATAATAGGATATAAATATGACATTGTCCAAAATAGAGGACAGGCAGCGGGTGAGGATGGCACTAATTGTATAGTCATAGGGCAAATCAGATCTATCTTTTGATTTTTTGAACAGCCAATTGGTCAGAATCAGAACATTGACTACAAGCTCATGCATCCAGAGCTGCACTGTGCAACTGGCAATTAATATGCCATGGAGCCCAAGTAAGCAACAGACCTCAGTCAATCAGAGGTACAGGTCACATTGCAGAAGGTCAAGCATGAAGGGATACACCTCCTTGATCTGAGAGTTGACCTGATTCTTTGGCTTCTTGCCCAGCTTTGCACCACCTCTCTTTAAGAGGGCTCAGAACTCATGCTTAAACACTTCCTCAGTAAGTTGAAGCCAATTGGCTATTTTGGCAAAATTAACACCATTCTGCTTGAGAGTCAAGGTCTCCTCTATCACCTCATTGGTTATGATTTGACGTTTTTGGTGGGCTTGAGGAATAAGGGTACCTGGATTGAGCAGGGAAAGATTTGATTGGCCTGAATACTCAAGAAATTGTTGGATTGGGTTGGAGGGGGCTACAGTTGTCCAGTCTCCAAAATGTGGCACAGACGGGGTTTGGGCCTGGTCTTGGGGAGCACTATATTGGCTATCAGAAAAGCAATCTGTGGATGGGGCTGGTGACACATACAGCTCAGCCTCCTTACAACTTGCATTGAATTGAATTTACACAGGAAACACAGTGGTTGCTCTCCCTTGATCAGCAGTGTGAGCTTTGAGTAGCTCCTGGTACTCATTCTCAACAACACCAAAGTTATCTTCACTTGGAAAACTCATACTAGCACAAAGCAATAAAAATTCTATTAAAAACAGAAAAGCAAAGTATTTCTAGAAAACTATTTTATTTATATGAGTGCTTCTATTTGAGACATTCTCTCAGACATAAATGTCTAAATTTAGATTTATGTACATAGAAAATAATGCTTTAGTTCCCTGAATAATTTTGGTGGATTCACTCCTGAAATCCACTATTTCCAATTTGAGTCCCAAGAGTAATCATTTTTTTTCAAAAAAAATGAGTTGTTTTGTGTTTAAGTCCATCACTTTGATGACTGAACCTCATACGCTCTCTGTTTGTATCATATTTGCCATACACTCATAATCAAATTTGATGTAGAATGCTTCAGCAAGTGACTGAATTGCAAGTGTTATGAATTTGAGTTACATGTGTTTGCTATCTTATTTTTGGAATTCAGTATTTGACTCTATTTTTGTTGTATGATTGACTATTTTTGTTTTCTGGCTATAGATAAATGGAAGTTTTATTGAGTAAATTAACCTTCAGCTGGTTCCAGTTTGAAATTTGTTTTGCAACTGAACCCATGCGTTCTAAACTGAATAATATACATTTATCTCAACAGGTTTGAAAACTACTATAGCAAAACTGTAACATATACAATAAAAAATTAATTGTGCACTTCAAAACATTTTTTATTAAATTAAAATATAGAAAAAGGTATTGCGCATATAGCTGATTGTTGAAATGTTCATCTTATAAATTTATTTGTGGTACTTATTCTGTCTTTAATATATTAAATGGATTGGTGGCTAACAGCAATCCAATCATTTAAGTATGAGTTACTATGTAATTACTATAGAATTCATTATTAATAATAATGTTGAAGATCAGAAATTTTGTCTATTCATTTATGATCATCTGCCAGAGTGGATTTAAGCAAATCAGAGTGGCGTAATTAAGCCTAAATTACTATGCCACCTCCTATTGAGTATGTTGTAAGTGGCAAAGTCAATACTTTACCTTTTTCATTACTGAATATAACAACTTAACAGCTTCACATAAGCACTATGGTAAAATATAATATTCCCACCCCAAAACATAATTTTTAATTAATAAATAAAGAACTTTAATGACTTTTTGACTTATTTTTATATGTTTTTTTAAATTTTATTATGTAAGCAAAAACAGACTGAAAACAGTTAATATTTGCTGGTTCAATTAGATTTAATTAAGCGTAATATGGAAAAACATAGTGGATTTTCAAAATAATGTCAATAGTTCCAATGTTGTCTTCAATAATGTCTACAATACTTCTAATTATCAGCAGGAATTCAGCTTTTTTATTAATTGACACTCATAATGTTGACAATTTTCACTTCTCACATATAAAACTTTATGTTTTACATAATAAAAGCTTCTGAAATTTTAACATATTGTATTTTTAACTTTTCTCTTTCATATTTTGTAATTTTTAAAACAAAGTTTATATCTAAAACTACTACTTTTAAATATTTTTTAAGCTTTAAACTTTTTATTTAAAAATCTAATAAAATAAAACTTTTACAGTTCTTTTATATTTAAATTTCACTAAAAGTATTATAAGCATAAAGTTTTGATATGATGATTCTTATAGTTATTTTGTTTTGTTTTTAAATACAAAGCTTTATCTCAGAACTTGTTACTTATTATTTTAGGACAAGAATACTTTAAAGCAACAAAAGGGTACCAAACGTCCCTCCAAAGCCCTCAAGACCTCAAAGCAAAAGACATCCTCATCCAAAAAGGCTGCCTCCAAGCCTTCCCCAAGCCCTCACCAAAGCCCTCCCCTGAGCCCTCTCCCAAGAAGAGCCCTGCTCACTCCAATGGGGGAGAGAAATATGATGGTTCCCTTACAAATCACAGTTTCTAAAACTCAGCTTCAGATGAGGAGCCTACCAAGAGGCAACTGTGATAAAATTGACTCCCTGATAATTGACTCCCTGGCGCTTGACACTATAGTAAAGTGAGAATTCAGCTTTTTCCCTGATTGACAACTGGAAATTGACACTTTTTAATTGAAAAATCTTGATGTACTGAAAACTTTTAATGTAAAAAATTAAGCTATACAACTATGGTATAAAAATAATCACAGCAAGCTCATTAATGCAATAAAAATTGTACTCTAACTAATGTAAAAAAGAGAAATAAGCAAATATATCTCATTTTAATGTGTGATTTACACTCTTTATTATAAAAATATTTTTGATTACCATAAAAAATAAAATTCCAATGAACCAAGAATAAACATAAGCACAACAATAGAAGTTATGCAAAACATGAAGAAATATTAATTTTTATTTGATATAGTTCATATGAGTACAAATATGAATATTTTATGTTTTACTAGTAAATAAACAAAAATTAAGATATTTCACTTTCTTTCAACTATAACTATATATCTCAAACTTGCAAAATACACATAAATAATGAGTACTTTCTAATTAAATCAAAAAATAGAAAAATTTAAACTAAAAGTTAAATGATCAAAACTAAAAAGTAAAAATTAAAGCTAAAAAGTTAAAAGTAAAAATCATATAAGTGAGCAAGCAAGCAAGTTTATTATTCACCCTTCTTCCCCTTCTTCATTTTAGCCCCTTCCAGGAGAGCAGTGGCAATAAGCTCAAGCTGCTGCATAAGCTCAGAGGCCTTGTATTTGTGATTAGCTGCACCATGGATGGCCTTTGTGAACAACAAGGACTTGGTTGTGGGCTTGGTGGGGGGGCACAGTTGGCCAAGTCTTGCAGCTGGGAGATTTTTTTTCTCCTGCTTGTGCTGAAGGAAGGAAAAGAGCTTATTTAACTTTTGTTAAAGCTCAAAATTAGCCTTCAGATTCTTGTGATAAGCCTCTAGAGCCAAAGTGGTCTTCAGCTCCCCGTTGACAGCCACCTGGTAAACATTCCAACTGGCCTTGGCTCAGGCCTTACCTTGCCTCTGAGTGACAACCTTCCCAATACACTGGGACTCAAAAAACTCAAGGAAAGGCTTGAACTCCAGATGCTTTGCCATGTAGGGATCTTTTAAGAGATCTGGAACCCCTGCACAGTGTGCTCTGGCTTTAAAAAAGCCAAGGCACTAAATTGTGCCAGCACAAAATTTCAGGTGTCCAAAGCATCCCTCTGACTCAACCTACTAAGCTCAGCATGGGCCTGCACATTTGAAGCAACTTCTTGGCAGAAGTGGAAGTGGCACCTGTAGTGAATGCCGCTATTCACGCTGTTTTGATTTTGTCTTTGTGTGGTTATTTCAAAGATGAATTGCTCTCTTTTTCTTTTGCCCTTTGAAATGGGTCCATTTCCAAACTAGGAAATTCAATTGTTCAGTTTCCTGAATCTGCGCAACTCACTTGCCCCACTCATGCTTGTGGCAAGTGATCCTACCATCCTGGCATTTTTTTGTGGTATTGTAAACCACTATATATTCCATTTCTTATTCACCAATAAAAACTATTCACTTTTTTGTCTTTGTGTCTCCACGTACTTTGGCGCCTCTCTAGCCACGTCTAGCAGATATTATTAATTCAGGGCCACAAGGTAATTGCATAGCCTTCCCTGCCATTCTAACCAAGACTTAGTACAAATCCAATTCTAAGGTTAGGATTCCCCGTTGTGTGTCTGTGCCGCTCCTCAGAACACAACAAAAATGGTGCTCACTACAGGGGCTGTGAGCCCCTTGGTTATCCCTTTTGCATCCACGTTTTCAGGCCCTTTGTCTCTGCCTATATAAGAGCCAACTTTGCCTGAAATTACCAGTCCTCCTATTGAGGAAGACATCGCCAACCTGCCTATTGTCCCTACTGTACTGAACCTTGGGAATGGTTCCCGCTTGTTCTTACCCCATGGGTACCCCTGACTTAGAACAAGTCATGGTGGTAGCCCTTGGGATAGCCCATGAAGCAGCCATCCCTTGCCTTCAGCTGCAGTTCAATTAAGTTGGTCTGAATACTACAAATTAATTGTGACTCCTCATATTCCACAGTATCTTCTCTCAGCAGCTGGCTCTACTGAGCACTTACTATTGTCCTTTGTGCAGCCTACCTTGGCCCACCATCAGATGGTGTTGGGGCTCCACGTCCAAGAAATCTCGTCTATATAAGCAGCAGTTACTCATCACTGGGACCAGTTTGCTGCCTACCAGCAGTGGATCCATTCCCTGTTTTCCTTGGTATCTGACAATCAGAGCAGCTCTGTTACCTCCCAGACATGTTTGGTTAATTCTATCAAACAAATGCACCAGTCAATCCCTGAATACGTCAGGGAGTGTCTACATAAGTTTCACCAGCTAGAACAACCCTGGCAAACTCAAGTAAATTCCACCTTGAATGCTTATCTCTCTGACTTCAAAAAACTTGTGCAGCAGCTTAATGCGTTCAGCATGTACTTATTTGAGCAACTACAGCAGGTAGCAGACTTTGCTGCTAACGGCCTTAATGAACTCAGTACAGTGTTTGGTCAAGAGGGAGCTGCCACCGCTGCTGTTATAGCCAAACTCCAGAGTCAAGTGAATGAATTAGCTAAGCCCAAGCCAGATGTTCTGCCCTCTCCCCCTTCTGATGACTTGGTGGATAGAGTAAAGAAAAAATGGGATGCTATTCAAGAGCTAGGTACAACTACTTGCAGTCAAGGACGTCCTACAGAGGTTTCCCAACCTGACCTCCAGGTGCTTGAGTTGACTGCTCAAGTTGCTGAGCTACAGCAAGAACTTTCTGCCTTACGCAAGATGCTAGCAACTGCTGCTAGTCCAGTTGGGGTTGTTGACAAAGATGGTTGCTGTCCTGGCTTACCAGGAGCCCCTCAAATCCAATGCGCTAGGGAACTAATTGCCCTAGCTAATAAGGTGGATCATTTGAAGCGGGACTATACTGAGTTGGATAGAGATGTACAAGAGATGAGTGAATTGATTGACTCTGTGAACAACCGGTTTGCCCTTTGCCTCTCAGTGGGCCATTTCTTACCTCTCAACTGGCTGAGCTTTCCACAGTAGTGACCTCCCAAGGTCAGCACATAGATGTTACTGAACAACAAACCACTCAAGCTATCAATACAGGTTACCGCGCTGTTGTGACCCTGACTACCTTTGAAGAAAGTGTTTGTCAGCTATGGGCTAGACAGCTCCCTCTGAATCTGAAGCATAATTTTCTCTGCATATAAACGTACTTAATAGTAACAATGGTGGCCCTACCCCCAAAGCACACTTCAAACCTAATTTTAATAAGTCTTTGACCCCAAAATATCCACCATTGCAGCCTTCTTGACCATCTAAAAAACAGCTATGAGACAGGCCTCTGATGAGTTCAATAAAGAACACATTCTAACCTGCTTGCACCCAACCTGCAAGAAGTGGTGGTGCCAGAGTTGCCCACAATTGAGACTTGGGAAGAGATGAAGCAGCTATTGATTGACAAGTTTGGTGGTGACCTTAGTTTTGAAGTGAAAAAGGATGCTTTTATGCAGATTGCCTTCAAGCCCAAAGAGACACTGGCTAAATTTGCAGACATACTCTACATGGAAGGACAGAAGTTGATAACAAGTAGACAGTTGACATCCCATGAAGATTACATGGCCTGTGCTCAAGCTCTCAAAGTTAATCAGCTTCTGTTCCTCCATTTCAAAGCTCACAAGACCATGCTCTTCTTGATGAAGAGTATAAATTTTCTGCTCTAGATATGCACTTGACCCACTCTGGAGCTGTTGTACGCAAGAATTGAGCTGCATCTAACTCTGCCTCTTATTCCTGTGGCCTGTGCATCCTTACTATGAACTCACAGAATCCTCATAGACGTCAAGGTTGTCATAACTGCGGTCAGATAGGTCACTACTCTTGAGTCTGTACCAATCCTTGAGTTAAAAGTGCCAACCCCAAGGAGCAGGCGGGAAAAGAACAGTCAACCTAAAGGCAGAGACGCTCTCAGTTGACAATTCTTACCAGTCTTCTCCAATTTTCCGTCTATAGCAGACTCAGAGCCTGCCAACAATGAAGCGCCTCCTATTCTGCTATTGTTCCACAATATCTCTGATGACTCTGATATGGACAACTCAGATATTGATGATCCTGATGCCTATGGATGTTCAGTCCTAGATATCCCCAAAACCATTGCAGTCCCTTATAAACTACACTCTTGGAAAACTACAACAACTACCAAGCCTCTACCTGAAGCCAAGGAGATTGTCTCTTGTCCTTATCTCACTCAATCCAAGAGGTCTCCTGTACTTGTAGAATCCTCTGAAGAAGCGGTTGAAGTAGCTGACTCTGTTTTCAAGAATGTTTCAGTCTCACTTCCTCTTCAGACTGTCTACAAGGAGTTTCCAGGCTTGAGATGCATGATTGAGAAGTGGGAAAAAGAACTAGCAGAAGTCCAAGATATCCTGGCAGTCTTCCCGCCCTTTGGTTGTACTACTACTTGTGTAGAGATATCCATCCAAAAGGTAAAGATCAAGGCTGTCTTGGATACAGGATCTACTGTTAATGTTGTCTCCTCAAAGCTTGTCAAGAAGCTTAAACTTGCCCTGACCTTAATTACCACCATTCTTATGATACAGCTGGGTTTTCCATGACTTGGGCTATAGGGGAATACTCTGCCCTCCCTATGCAGTTTGGGAAAACTACTCTTAGCTGCGCCTGTTGTGGTCCTGGAGAATGAGAGTTATATCTTCTAGTTGGTACCTAATTCCTTGGGGAATACAATGTGATCATAAATTTAAAAGACGGCTATATCTCCATCTTAGGGTATAAAGTGCCTCTAATCTTTGAGGAGCCTGTCAAGATTCCTGGGAAATGCCTCAAGACGTGTGCCTTGGAGTATATTACTGGTGTCTTCACGCTAAAGTACTGGACCCACTTGTCTAATATGAAGTGTTCTCCTATGGCCTGTCCTGTGTCTGAAGGAATTCCTCTCCTTGCACTTCTGCTGTGACTATTCTCCCTGGATCTCAGGCTATCCTAGACTCCCAAATATTATGAGATACCTGAGCATACATTTCTAGAGTTTTAATCTCCTCCCTTGCTAGGCCGCAATAAACTTTACCTCTGCCCAGGGATCTTGGTTGTCTCTCACAAAGATCCTGTCCAATTGCTGGTAGCAAAATTAACTGATCTCCCCATAAATGTGTCTAGAGGCCAAGTTGTTGGCTATGGCAAGTTGCTGAATGCTCTTGATGCGCTATCCCTACATTCCTTTGGCATCTTTCAGGATTTCAACTTACCTGAAGACAATCCACAGGTCCTATCTCTGTTCACTGCTCAGGACTTCCTGCAACTATCTCCTGTCCAACAGAAAGAGATTCTTAACCTGCTAGATCAGTTTCCAGATATCTTTGCTAAGGATAGCACTGACTATGGTCTAGCTAAAGGAGTCATTCATCAAATTAATACTGGTGATGCTCCCCCTTCTGAGCTAAACCTTACTGCCATAGTCAAGTGGAAGACGCTCAGGTGTCTAAAGAGCCCAAGCAACTATTAGACACTGGGTTAATTGCTCCTTCCCAAAGTTCATGGGCCTCCCCTTTGCTCATCTCGAAGAAGAAATATGGATATTACCACATTGTAATGAACTATTGATGGCTAAACTCCTTAACCAAGAAGGATTCTTACCCCTTGTCATGTATTGGCAATGCACTATGCTGCCTTGGAGGCTCCAAATTCTTCTCAGCTATGGATTTGGTTTCTGGTTACTGGAAATAGACCTTTCTCTAAAGGATAGACAAAAAGCTGCACTGATCACTTCTGAAGGTCTGTTTGAGCCTACCTGTATACCTCAGGGGCTATTCAATGCCCCTGCTACATTTTAGCAAACCACGTACTCCATCCTCCGTGATTTGAAGCTCTCATGTGTTTTAGTGTAATTAGATGATATAACTGTCTTCATTGCTACCTTCACCAATCACCTGGCCCATCTTAAGAAGGTGTTCATAAAGATTCATGAAACTGGACTTAGGTTAAAACCATCTAAGTGTACCTTCTTCAAGGAACGCCTTGAGTTATTGGGCCATGAGGTAACCCAGACTTGGATTTGTCCAATGATCAAGAAGGCGAGGCCATTGACAAAATGATTCCACCCACCAACCTGTGTGAAGTTCAAGTCTTTATGGGTATGATGGGATACTAAAGACAATCCATCCCTGATTTTGCGGACAATAGTGAATCTATGGTCCAGCTGCTGTCTAATGTCCCCTTTGAATGGATTGCCAGCCAACAACAAGCCTTTGAAGCCCTCAAACAAAAATTAAAGAGGCTCTCATCCTAGTGTATCCTGACTACAATAAAGAATTCATCCTTTACACTGATGCTTCAACCTGGCCATTGGGGATATCTTGGCTCAACTGGATGATGATGGTATAGATCACCCTGTAGCCTATACCTCTCATGCCCTGAATAAGCATGGTAAGAACCACAGTGTGACCAAGAAGGAGTGCCTTGCTGTGCTGCATGCCATCAAGCAGTTCTGCCATTACATGTATGGCATCCATTTCAATGTGGTTACTGAACATGCTTTGCTCAAGTGGCTGCAGCAGCTCAAAGAACCAGAAGGACGGCTAACTAGATGGGCCCTTTGCTTGCAGGGCTACAACTTACCAGTGCTCCACTGTCCTGGGATCCAACACCAAAATGCTGATGAACTGTCCTGAATGCCTATATTTGCTCTACACCCTGCTTATGCTGATCAGGTATATAAGCTCATTGGGTATCCCTCTTTTTGAAAAACAAGAATAGAGGAGATTTAATTGGCCCTGTTTAAGCTATCTGAAAATACTCTCATTTGTGACAATCAACTCTTCAAAAAGGTGCATGACCAATACCTTTCCTACGTGCGCCCTAGCCTCTGCCTCTTGTTGGTGCTCCAAGATCATAAGGAGCTGGACATAAGGCATTGCCAAGACCTATGACTGGCTCCAGAAGAATTACTTCTGGAAGAACCTCCACCTACTGATATCTGATGTTATGCCAGTTGTCATGACTGTCAACTCCAGCAACCTCAAGTTGCCTCTCACAAGCTCAAATTAGTCCCTCTGCAGCATGTCTTCCACACAGTCAGCATTGATGCTGTAGGACCTCTACCTTGCTCTTGCTCAGGCTGCCGCTTCATTCTGATTGCAGTTGATCATTTCTGAAAATGGATAGAAGCTTTCCTCACTAAGGATATCACTAATAAGACAACTGCAGCCTTCCTTTTGCAAGATGTATTCTACTGCCATGGGTGCCCCCAAGTGTTGTTGTCTGACAATGGATCTAACTTCAATACCAAGCTGGTGACTTCTGTTGTTGAGGCTCTTGGGTCTCATTGATCCTTCTCAGCCCCCTATAATCCTTCCACTAACAGGGCTGTTCAACGTGCTAATTTGACCTTGGTTTCCATCATGAGGAAACTCACCTACTCTGACGCTGCCAATTGTGATCTATACTTACCTGCTGCACTCTTTGCCTACCGTCTGAGCAAGCATCAGGTCACAGGGTACTCCCCCTTTGCCATGTTGTATGGGCATGAAGCCACCACTCTGTTGCTCCTAGGGACTCCCATACTCTCCTCTGATAAGGCCATGGACCCTGACTCCCACATCAAAGACTTAGTCAACCACATCATTGATATACAGGCTACTGCATATACTTCTGCATATAAGACTAAGATGCTTGAGCTCTCTCCTGATAATGCAGGACACTCTCCCTTGCCTGAGTTCAACATGGGGATCATATTCTCTACTATCAGCATAGAGTAGGAGGACACTCTCACAAGCTAGATAGATTGTGGATTGAGCCTTTGGTAGTAACCTTCAAACAAGGGTCAGAGTACACTGTGAAACTCCTCTCTAGTGGTTGCCTTTTTGCCAGAGTACATGCCAAGTTCCTCTGCACGTACTACCCCCTACAGCCAATCTAGAAGGGGGCAATGTTGTGAATGCCGCTATTCACACTGTTTCAAATTTGCCTTTGTGTGGTTATTTTGAAGACAAATCACTCTCTTTTGCTTTTGCCCTTTGAAATGGGTCCATTTCCAAACTAGGAAATTCAATTGTTCAGTTTCCTGATTTTGCGCAACTCACTTTCCCCACTAATGCTTGTGGCAAGTGATTCTACCATCCTGGTATTTTTTTGTGGTGCTGTAAACCACTATATATTTCATTTCTTATGCACAATAAAAATCAAGTTATATTCACATTTTTATCTTTGTGTCTCCCAGTATTTCAGCGCCTCTCTAGCCATGTCTAGTAGAAATTATTCAATTAGGGCCACAATGTAAACCAATAGCCTTCCCTGCAACTAAACAAGTCTTAGTACAAATCCAATCCTAAGGTTTGGATTCCCTGTTGTGTGTCTTTGCCACGCCTCAGAACACAACAGCACCCCTGCACCTCCCCGCTGAACAGCTGCTCAAATGAATTGAACTGAGCAGGCTCAAAATATATAATGCATATGTGAGGCCCCAGAGCTCTCAGCCTTACCTTTTCCTCTAATTCTTGGGTGCCTGGTCTTTGTCAGCGTCAGGAGGGTTGGTACAGGTGTGGGGAGGAGTCTTCTTGGCATTGTTGGCATCAGGGGGAAGGAGAGAAAGCTCTCAGTGAAGGATGGCAAAAGTGCAGGTGTAGATGGCCTCAGTGACCCCAGGAAGAAGGAATTACACAAGAGGAATCACCCATATGTCTATCTGGGCATGAATCATACAGATCTGGTAGAACATCTGGGGGCAATTGGCAAAGGTACTGTCAACTAGCCAGGTTGATGCCATTTTCAACTCCATCAGGTTCTGTTGAGTTGCGTAGCAGATAATCTGATCCTTGAAGCCTGGCCCATTGTCATGCAGGAGGAAGAGCTCCCCATTTGAAAGCTGCTTGAGCTCATGAGTGAGAGTAAGCTTGGAAAAGATTTCAGAGGCCTTGGGTGAGAGAGAATTGGTAGCACTGTGTTTGTTGCTGATGAACTTAATCAACTGCTCATGAGTTGGCACTATCTTGAGATTGTTGGAATTTAAGTGCTGTAAGGCCTTGATTTCTAAATTGGGAGTACAGATGTCTGCAGAGGTGGGTATTACTTGCACAAGGTACCATTTAAGAATCCTTGTTATTAAGCAATTAGGGGCTCACAGATGTGTCATCCTTCTCAGCAGTAACCTGTTCCCAGCCCTTGGTGTTCAGGCAGGCCCTGCAAGTCTTATCTTCAGAGACAAAGTGATTGCTTTTGGTTTTGAGTTTTGGATTGTTACAATTAAAAATGTAATTATCAGCAATGTAGCCAGGGCTGCCCTTTACAGACATGATGGGGAAGTAACAGGGGAAGCACTTGGGAACTTTGAACTCTCTGTCCACATTACAGATGTTGTGAATGGCCAGTGGATATCAAGCCACATGACCAGAAGCTTTAATCTTCTTGGAGTATTCCTCAGGCTCATCTTGGGGGTCAGAAGAAGGAGGGGGAAAAGAGTTATCAGGGGGAGAGGAAGGGTTTTTGAGGTCTGATTAGATGTCTCCTTTTTTTCTTGCCAGAAGAAGAGGTAGGCTCCTTGGTAGCCTTTCCTTTCTTGGTGTGGCGCTCCTTTATGGGCTCAGAGTTGACCTCTGACTGGTAGAAAGAGTGATCAGTGAGAGCATCATCCCTTTTATTGGAGGAGGAATTTTTGGGGGAAGGTGAAGAGAAAGATGAGGGCAGATGGGGAGGTGTGGGAGGAGAGGGAGTTGGAGACTTTGCCTTTGCAGGCTTCTTGGTATGCTTGGAAGTGGTGGTAGGTTCCTTGGAGCCCTTGGAGGCTTGGCGCTTGGTAGGTTTGTTAGATTTGGATGATATTAGCTAATGAAAAGTTTAGGTTTGTAAATAAAATAATTGAGAAGATATATCAAACATAAAGAGGTAAAGCAAAGCAAAATATAAGTAAAAGCATACAAATAAAGTCTTATTTATCAAGAAAAAACATAACAAAAGTAAATAAAAGCAAAATAGGAACTCAAAGTATAGATCTAAAGTAGCAAACACAGAAAATAAGTGATTTTATGATGAAGCATCAACAATGTTAGGTTCAGCATAACATCTTAGTGCTAAATTAATGAAAAAAGAATAAATAAAAATAAAATTAAATATATAAAAATTTTATGGGGAGTAGCAGGGAAAGTAGTAGATTATAATTGAAATAAAATAAAATGATATGTGGAATTTTTTACTGGGAGTTAAAAATTCAAAACATAGCAAAGTGTCAAGTTTGGCACTGTCAATCATCTGGAAAAAGCCTAATTCTCACTTCAAGTAAAAAAATCTGAATTATCACTGTCAAGTTTCCCAAAGTCAAGCAGAAAAATTAAAATTACTATGTTTTTTACATATAAAACTTGCTTAATTTAAAAATGGGTTCAAAAGTTAACCCAAAATCAAGACAGTTTCATATACCCAAAAATTAAAAAAAACGCAGCATAAGATAAAAAAGTAAATGAGTGGGAAGGTGTTCATTAGTGTTTAAGTTATGGCGGGAGGAGCTGGGAGTGTCTTATATATCATAGTATTAGTTAAATTGTTAAGAAGCTCTCTGCACTAGTCACCCAGTTAAAGTGTCAAGTGGATGGGTGTTGAGTGGTGCTAATAGTGCATCACTTATTAATTTAGCCTCAATTCCAAGCCTTTGATTAGTTAAATTTAAAACCAATCATGTGGTAAGCAAATAGTGCCAAACAGAGGGGGAGTTAAGTTTCCATTTTTATAAATTACATATAAAATCTATTAATAAATTGGGCTTAATTTATGTGGCACCACTTAATCTACAAACCCAGAAATGACATAATGTAAAACAAGTGGGGTATTTGATTAATGTATATACCACTAAATCTGGTATAGTGGTGCTCAGGAGCTTAATCAATGATTATGTACACTAATAATAAAAATATAATAACAAAGAACAAAATTTATATAAGAGTGGATGTGTTTTATTAATAAAATTAAGATTTGGCTTTAAAAGTGTCAAACTGGTCACTTGCTTTTAGAGTGTCAAACACAGGTGATTTTCATTTTCATTAGTAAATTTACTTATAAATTGCCCCTTAAATTGGTCTTTGAGCTAACATATTTATTAAACAGAGTTATATTTAAGTGAATTTGATCTCAGATTTTGGTTTCAACCTCCTAAATTACTAGTGGAAATTAGCTTAAAATTGATTGAGCCAAAATACTATTAGATTTACATATGTGGCAGCCAACTCCCTGGTACTTGACACTTTGTCAAGTAAAGGGAGTTGAATTCACTGAAGTTGCCTACCAAGAAGCGGGGCCAGGCCCAATAAACCTCATCAAAGGATAAGTCTCTCACACATGAGGAGCACCAAGATAAGCCCCCTTCTGCTTCTTCCCCACCAAACTCCCCTCCTTCAAGTTCATCTGGGGATGATACAAAGCCCCGCCCTAATTACTTCCCTGGCTTCTGCCATTTTAACTGCTGGCCCATGGGACCCTCTTATGGCCCACAATATCTGGAATGTTGATGGGAAGTTCAAGGTTCCTTCCACCTTGCCAAAATACTTCCCTATAATGAGTGTTAAAGGGGGACCAGCCATGGTGACCAACAATTACATTTTCAGCTGCAACAACATCAACCAGGGATTCAAGAGCTGCCACTATACCTGTTAGGACCAATCTTGTCCAGTGCAGCTCAACACTGAGCGCTGGGACTTGGTCCAAACTATCAAGGGCAAGAACACTTGTGTGATGCCCAACATTACCATAGCATTTCTCCTGAAATGGTACCTTGTGCATATCATGATTACCTCCAAGAACCTTTCCCCAACCCATCTGACTGTGCTTTCCTGTAAGCACCTCTCCCCCAATAAAGCTGAGGAGGGTGCTAAACCACAGCCAGTTGTTCAAGTTTGTGAGCAATAGGCATCAAGCCTCAAATAACCTGGCCAAGCAAGCCACCACCGTCAAAGACCTGGTCCTCACTGATGCCCTCAAGAAGACAGATGATGGAGAGTTGTTCCTGCTCCACAATAATGAGCAGGAAGTGGAGGATAGGATCATAGCCTATACCACAACTAAAAACCTGGAGCAGTTCAAAAATTCTATCACCTGACTGTGCAATGGCACATTTGCAACATGTTCCTCCCTTTTTAAGCAGCTTTGAGTCCTGCATGGGCAATTTGACGCCCAGATCATCCCCTTATTTTCTTTCTTCTGCCTGGTGCCAAGACAGAGGTCTACGACAGAGTGTTCAAAATTTTCCAGGATGCTTTGAGCTCCCTTCCTGTCAACAAGATCCCCCTCTCACCACGCCGCCAGTTTAAACCCTTCCTTCACTGAGAAGGATGAGTCTGCCCAGGCTGCTGAGCAGCTAGCTCATGCGCGCTCACTTGGGCCAAAGGTGATTATTATGGAATTTGAGCTTGCTTAGTTCCAAGCCTTTGAGGCCACCTTTAATGAGGAAGTTCAGGACTGCTTTTTCATTTTAGGAAGGGCACCATAAAACATCTTGAGAGCAAGAAGGCCTTTTCAAGAAACATCTAAACAATGGTAAAGGGAAGTGCCACTTTGTCATCACCCAGTTTGCTGCCTTGGCTTTTGTGCATCTAGAGCATACCAAGATCAGCTTTGAGGCCCTCCCAAAGATGCTTACATCAAGAAGCACTCCACCATCTTCAAGGGCTACCTTGATTACTTTGAAAAGCAATGGGTAGGCAAGAAGATGACTTCCTGGAGAGGAAAGAGCAGGGCTACTGCCCCTTGGATTGCCAGGGCGCCTGCCTCAGGGGGAGCATGAAGACTACCTCCAGCCTTGAGGTTTGGCACAAGCACTTGAAGACCAAGTTTGGGTCCAACCCCAAATACAACAAGTTCTTTGCCAAGATACAGGAGGAGCAGACCAGAAATGTCTCCAAGTTTTGCAACCTGGCCAGCCAGGTGGCCCCCAAAAAGAGAAAGTTCAAAGAGAAAGACTACCAGGAGGATGTCCAGAAGGTGGTTAAAAAGAAGTATAAGGTGGCAGAGATTAAGAAGTATCTCAAGGGTCTGGCTTCTGTCATTGCTGGTGGCTTCAATTAGCCTAACAAAATTTTCTTTGCTTTGCCTGGATCTTTTTTACTTTCAAATTATACATTTTTATATTATTTTGGATTTTTACTAATCTTTTTGTTGCAACTGAACTAATTGGAAGTCAGTATTTGATTGGGGAAGAAAACAGCCCAATAGACAGGACAAGAAGGAATAGAATAAGGTCTTGCTTATTGTAGAATATTGTGGTTAGTATACTATATGGGGAAAGCCACAAAGCCACAAGAAGGGCATAGTGGCATGATCCATGTAGGGTTTGAAGCTGAGGAATAACTTGTGTGGGGATTATCAGGTCAAATTGATAGCACTCTTAATTAGTAGAAAGTGCCCAGAGTTTGATATTGCCATCAGATTGGTTCATGTTGTTAGATACATCAAGGGGCAACTCATCAAGTGCCCCCTGTGTATCATAAGATATGTTGGCAGGCAAGTCTGAAAACTTGGTTGCAACATTTTTAGATATAAATGGTAAGTTTCAGATACAGTTTTAATGTGGTTTTAAAAGAAATATCTTATATTTTGTTAATTATCTTTAAGGTATGAGATATTTTCAGTTGTGCTTGTATAAAGTATAATAAATTAAAAATGAATTTTCTTATATTTTTTGGTGTTATAATATATCAGATATCTTTATTTTTGGTCCATTGGAACTTTAATTTTTATGGGAATAAAAAATATTTTTATAATAAAGAGTGTAATTTACATAGTAAATTGAAAAATACTTGCTAATATATCTGTATTCTTATTATTTATGGTATTTTTTATTGCATTTTTGAACTCTCTTGGGTTATTTTAGTATAATAAAATATTTAAAAATCTTTTTTATATTAAAAGAGTTCAGGGTAAAGTGTTTTGTTAGTTAAAAAAGTGTTAACATCCAGAAGACGACATTTACTAAAGCTGGGTTGTCACTTTACTATAGTGTTGGAATGGTCACTGTTGACATTTTTACTGTCAACATGGCTGCTTTCAACATTATTACTGCCAACATGGGCACTGTTGCCAGATTGGCTGGTAGAAAGGTGTGGCACTGGATGGGAGGTGCTTGTCCTTACATGATTGGTTGCCCATGTTCTTATGGAAGACAATTTGGGCAAACAAGTCAGCCATCATCTTTCAACCAAAGAGAGAATCATGGTCAAGGACACCAAGATAGAGATTGTTGAAAGCCTGTGGGCGGCACTCCTGGACTGTGGCTCTAATATTAAAGAGCACAACATCAGCCAGATGGATGTCAGCGTGGCCGGCTGGGTACACAGAGGCCTAGTGCCCGCATTGCTGGATGGCCTCAAGGGCCGTGGAGCTACCCTCCATCCGGTGGCTCAAGAAACCCCGGTACTTTGAATTCAAGCCATCCCAGGAGTTGAGTAATCCACCAAGGATGTGGCCGTACTTTTATCCATTGATGAAATCTGGGTTTGTCTGATAGTAGAAAAAACCCTTGGCTGAAACAGCCAGAAATGCACCAATGAACACCCCCTTCTTGACCTGCTTCCTCCCTTTTTGAGTGGCAGCTCTTCCTTGGGCGCCAAAATTGTCAAAAGTTATGGATAGCTTATAGTAAGAGATGAAAATGATGTCATCTGACAAACTTGTCAGGCATTGGACCAGGGTTGACTCAATGTCAATATCATTCGGGGAATCCTCAGCGCCATCCCATTGGTTGCCGGCAAAATTGGTAAGAACCTGCATGGAAGCCACTTTTCTGTGCATCCAGAGCTGCACCATGCGCTCAGAGACCCATATGTTATGATGCGCAAGCTGTCTGCGGACCTGGGTTAGGGGAAACTTGGGGACCCGCTGGAGGAGGTCAAGCATTACTGGGTAGGCCTTGGTTATCTGGGACTTGGGGGCCTTCTTTGGCTTTTTGGCTGTCCCAATCAGATTTCCTTTATTCATTAGGTTGTTGAACTCCCGCATTATGATGGCTCGGGTAAATTGCAACTGGGCAGCAATCTGGTCCCATGACAGACCCTGTAGGTTTAGTGCCACAATTTCCTGAAGAATTTGGGCAGTAATGATTTGGCTCTTGATGCAATGGGCTGCAGGAGCTGAAGCCTGACTGGATGAGGGGGGAAGTTGGCTGATGGCAGGAAGTTGTTCCAAATCAGGTTTGCCATTCTGATTAGCAGGTTGGTTGGCAGCTTGTGCAGGGATGGGTAAGGGAGCAGGTGTAGAGCTGGGCGCAAAGTGACTATTAAAAAAGTCAAAGCTATAGGGGTCAGGGATCAAGTACAGGTCAGCTTCCTCATTACCTGCATCAAAGTTTTGGTGTAAATGGGTGCCTCCACGTTCTGAGCCTCACCTTCATTGAAGCTGGCTTGGCTGCTGCTGTCTTGATTACTGCTGCTGTCAAAAATGTTGCTAGTAAAATACATTGTAAAAAATCTAGGATAAAATCACTAAAAGTAGAAAATTTTAAAATTTAATGATTTTTTTATTGTAATCTTGAGTTCATATTTGGAAGGTTCTCAAAACCTTTTCATACAAATCAGGAGCCATGAAAATGAATAAAATGCCTCTGTTCCTAAATTAGATAGCTGTTGATTGGTTGTTAAACTGTTATTATTCTATTTTAGGCTGCTCATACTACACATCTTGTGTGAGTTCATTTTGTTTTGTGCTTGTGGAATCTTGCTTCTAGATTGCTCAAATTTTGTTTCATTTTATTCCTTCTGTTGGTGCTTCATATAAATCCTGATTGGATTATAATGTGCTCTGGAACAGCATCCATCCATTTCACTTGTTGTGTCAGTTCATTTTGTTTGTGGCTTGAAATACACCACTTGATGTTTGATATAATTTTGCATAGTGTGTTAGTGAAATTTTGTTTATAGGTTGACAATTCATTTGCTCACCAAACATATTTAAATTATTTGATTCCTGAATCTTGCTCAACTTGGGGACTGCTTAAATCTGAAATTAGTTTTGTTTAAATCTGAAGTATTTTCAATTGTTGCCATAGCTTTTAAAACTACTGTATCATGATTGAGGCAAATTTGACATTAGTATAATTAATGACTTTCTCAAAGAAGAATTTCAAAGTTTTAGGGTGGATTTGCACCAATTTCTTTGGAAATCACAAGAATTCTCAAAATTTGCACAACTTTACTTTTGGGACAGCTAAAATTTATATGCATAATATTTGTGTTGTAACTGTGCTGTTTTAGCAGTGTTACAAGAGGGAAAAATATTTGGAAACTAGATAATATTCTTTATTGAGAGATAAGCATTATATAGTCATTGTGAATCATGGATAACAGGAAGATGATAGTGTTGATCACACGGTGAGATGATGAAGGGGGTGGCCTGATCCTGGTAATGAGTCAAGAGCCAAAACAAGTTATCCACCATAAGGGATCAGCTTCTGTTCATGTTGTTGTATTTGGAAATTCAAGTTGACTTCCTAGTTTTGCTTCAAGTGACTGGATGGTCAGATTGCGGGTCACAAACCTGCTTACTTAGATCCTTGCTGGAAGGTCAAGCCTGCTGTTTTGAAACCCCTCCCCAACTAAAGGCTGGCCTCCTCTGGGGGCAGGTTGTCAGAGAGATTGTTGGGAGCCTAGAAATACTGGACTAACTGTTGTTTGGTGGCAGGTAGGACGGTCTCACATTGTTTCGTCTTGCCTTTCAGGGTCTCAGGCAATCATGGTGGAAGACCTTGTCTTGTTTACTTTTCCCAAGTCCTTGAACAAGGTAAGTGTTGTTTTCTGTTTACCTTTTAGATGATAGCAGGGCCCACTTTTTCTGGCTGTAATTTACTCTTGTTGGTATTCATTACCCAGACTTTGTCATCAACCTCATGTCTGTCTTGGATGAGGACAAAGGTAGTCTGTAGACGTTTTCTTCTCTTTCTAGTTGGTTGTTATTGGCCTGTATGACTTGAGGGTCCAAGCAGGGTGGAACTTTACTGGGCTTTTTCAGCTTAGGTTCAGATAGCACTTGGATGATATTGGGTTGTGTGCCATAAACTAACTCAAAGGGGCTTTTCCCAGTGGATCTGTTAATGCAGGTCTGGCATAAAAGCAATGCAGTTAGTAGCTGCTTATACCAGTCCTCAGGTCTCCTGGCAGTGAGCTTGTCCAGGGCCTGCACTAGGCTTCTATTCAGCTTCTCCACATGTCCATTGACATGAGGATAGTAAGGTGTTGTCACTGTGTGATAGACCCCATTTTTGGTGAGTTAGACGTTGGTATCTTAAGAGGTCAATTCTTTGCCTCTGTCAGTTATCAGGAGTTCTGGCTTTCCAAACTTGCTTATGATTTCAATCCCTATGAATTACCATATGTCTTTGCTGGTATGTGTTTTTACTGCTTGTGCCACTGGCCATTGTGTGGCAAAGTCTATTGTGATAATGATGTACTTTTTCTCATTATGCTTTCCTGGCATGGGCTCACAATGTCTAGGGCCCACACCTTGAAGGTTAGTTGCATATGGATAGGTAATACTGATTTAGGTGGGGTTTTGCTCTTTGTGAATTTCTCACATACTTTGCATTGGTCCAAGACTTCCTGAACGTCTTGATACAGGGTTAGCAACCAAGCTTTGTGTTTAAGGAATTCATAGAGGTTTCAACTTTTTATGTGTCCCAGATCTCTGTGGTAGCGTAGGATTGTGTTGACTCATTGGTGTGTGGGAATATAAGGGATGGTGGTTCCATCAGACATTTTTTGATGTAGGGTCCCATATACGTTTGAGAATAAGTGTCATTCTTAATGACTGTTTCCTTTATGTCTGTGATGCCAGGGGGGAAGCCCTTGTTCTTTGTTCAGAGTACCAGGAGGGGCCAGTCTGGGTCAAGCCCATTCTCTCCCCATGTGGCTCTGATGTACAGGTGCAAGAGTGCGTCTGCCATGGCAAGTTCTGGACCAGGCTTGTACTGTATGAGCATATTGAATCTCTCCAGGAGTTTCATCCAGCGGGCCTGACGGCAGTATAGAATTGCTTGGGTTTTGAAATATATAAGCAACTTTTGGTTAGTCAACACTGTGAATTCTTCCTGTTGTTCTAGGTAGCAACGCCATTTGACTAGAAAGTGTACAATTGCCAACAAATCTTTGTTGTGTATAGGGTATTGACACTCACTGTATGTCAGTTTTTGTGATTTTTAGACTACAGGCAGGAATAAACCATCATTGTTTTTGGTTTATAGTACTCCCCCAATGGATGCTTCTGAGGAGTCAGTTTCCATTTGGTATTCCCCATTGTGTTTGAGATACTGTAGGATAGGTGCTGTTGTGATTTTCTCTTTGAGACGTCTAAAGCAAAGGTCCTGTTGAGGAGTCCATACAAACTTGGATTTGGCATCAGTTATGGCAGACAGTGGTGCAGTCAGGATGCCACAGTCAGGTATAAACCAAGGTACATAGGGAACCATTCCTAAGAATGTGCAGAGTTCTGACTTTTCTTTGGGCGGTGGCATTTTGCAGAT
This sequence comes from Entomophthora muscae, assembly GCA_014839935.2. Lineage (NCBI taxonomy): Eukaryota > Fungi > Entomophthoromycota > Entomophthoromycetes > Entomophthorales > Entomophthoraceae > Entomophthora > Entomophthora muscae. The sequence goes on from QTSX02007228.1 coordinate 37,249, forward strand.
GGCCTGGATCTTCTGACTGTTGGGTTTACTGCCATCTTTTGCAATAATGTGCCCTAGGAAGGGCAGCTGCTCACAGAAGAACTGGCATTTGGGGGGCTTGTATAGCAGCTTGTGTTGCACCAAGGTAGCAAAGACTGCCTCTAAGTTCTTGTGATGTTGTTCTACCAAGGGGCCATAGACAATAATGTTGTCCAGGTAGACTAAGGTGTGCTTGCCTATGTGAGGTGCAAGCACCTTGTTCATTAAGATCACAAAAGTTGTCAGGGCGTTTGTCATGCCAAAGTTGAGTACCATGCATTTGTAGGAGCCGTACTTAGTGCAGAAGGCCGTTTTGGGAATGTCTTTCTCCTTGATGCGGATCTGGTTGTAGCCTGCGGTTAGGTCAATCTTGGAGAAGACTCTGGCTCCTCCCAAGGCATCAAAAAGGTTGTCAATCAGTGGTAGTGGATAACAATTTTTGATGGTGACTTTGTTGAGGGCTCAGTAATCCCTGACCAATCAAAGGGGACCATCTTTCTTTGCCACAAAGAATACAGCAACACCAAAGGGAGACTGTGAGGGGCGGATAAGTCCTTTCTTCAACGCTTCTTTAAGGCAAGCACATAGGGTGTTGTCTTTGTTTGGAGTCATACAATATATGGATTGTGCCTTAGTTACACCTCCTTTGAGTTGATGAAGTGTTGGATATTCTTTTCCAGAGGCAACCCAGGTAAAGCCTCCTTGAAGATTTAAGGATAGTGGGCTACAATTTTGTGACCTTGAGGTGAAGTGGTGTCCTGGTGGTCTTTGAAATGTATTATCTAGTACTGGCAAGAGTCCCTGTCAATTGTCTTGAGGTTTTTTAGTGTCTCTGTGATGTGCACAAAGCCATGGTTGCGTAGGAACTGGTCCACTGAGTCAGGGTAGATCTGGTGGTTGACACCTTTGCGCTTGATGGTCAACACTGAGGTTGCCCAGTCAATGTGAGGATTGTTCTTTTGTAACCAATCCAAACCCAGTACAATGTCAAACTTTGGGAAGTTGATGACAGGGCCTTGGATGATGTAGTGCAGGTTTTCTATCATGATGGAGAATGATGCATTTCCCCTTTTCACAACAATGTGATGTTCATCAGCTAAAACCATGTTCTTAATCTGCAAAGGATTAGTGGGCAGCTTGAATTTGTCTACAAAGCTGCTGTTGATTAGGGTTTGGTTTGTGCCTGAGCCCAGGAGTGTAGAGCCTGTGTAACTACAAAAGCAGAAATGGTAAGACAACAGTTTATGAGGTGTCTGGCAATGGTGTAAATTACCAGGTCCTCTGAGGGCACTTGGATCATTGGACACTGGTCCACGTCCTCAGGTTGGTATTCATCATTGGGCGAGTCAGGAGTTGTGCGGGGAGAGCTTGGCTTGCTTAATGCTCTCCTCAGGATTTTCTCTTGTCTTAGTTGTCTTTTGTGGCAGTGATAAAAAATGGGTACAGTTTGACTGACTGTTGTTCCCATTTCCATGTCTATTGGAGCCTGCAGGCTTATGGTTTGCACTATTGTTGTTGTTCCCAGGGGGTGGTTTACTCAAACGTCCGGCTGAGTGAGAGTTTTAGGTCTCTCTGTTTTTCCAGTTTGTGCCTTGTGGAGAGTTTTAGACGTTTGTTCTGCTTTCTCCGCTTTGAAATACAGACTTTGTAGATTGGTCACTTGGTCCAGGTTTATGTGTCTCATTACGTGCAACTTGAGAGCGTTGTAGTACATGAGATGGGTGGCTGGAGTGTCAAAGGCAATATCTGAGGGGCACATAGTTGGAGTTCCTTGTAGGGGCAAGTGAGCTCCTTCACAGTGCCAGTCTGGGTTAGGCTCTTTACTTGGCTTATGATTACAAGTGTGGTGTCTTTTAGCACAAATCTTGCCAAGAAGTCTTGTTAGAAGGTGTACCAGTCCTTTTCTGTGTGTTCCTCATTGTCAGGATTGAGAATTTTTCTCCTCTGGAACCCCAGGCCCAAGAGCGGGAATCAAACCTGGAGTCTGGATCCCCCTGGGCTGCCAGGCCTGTGGACTGCGGGACTGCCCGCCCGCGTTTTCCTGGGATCAAGCCCCGCAAGCTGACATCAAGCATATTGACCCATGCAGTAGAAAGAGCCAAACCAAAGGAATCATCACACAAAATGGAGGATTAATCACTGCGCCTAATGGATGTACTGATTTGGCAACTATTAGCCTCATGAACTTGAAGTCTATGCCAACAACCAATCAAGAGAAAACCCAAGAAAGAGGCACAGGCCCGCGACCCAGTCCCATGACCTTGACACCAGAGCAAGACAATCAAGCAGCCAATTCAAGAGTCTGGACCAATGAAAGAACTCCTGGGCCAAGTGCCATTTTGCCGCCTTTTGACCCAAGCATCCAGTTCCCCTGGCCCTGGCCTTCCCAATGCCTTGATGAACCCCCCATGGAAAATGTTAAGTTTGGAGGGGGGGTACTATATAGACCCAAGGACCCCACACTCCAAACTTATTGCCATTTTTGAATAAAGGTTATGTTAATTTGGTTCATACAGCTATTACCTTATTTTGTATTTGTCATCTACCAATTCAGTTTGAGATCTTCTGGCCCGCCTGCCCCACTGCCCGCTGGTTCCCGCCCTCCTGGTGTACCCTTTGGACCCGTCCACTTTACCAACTACCCTCTGAAGTCTGAATACAAAGAAAACACTCCGGAAAAGATACTAAAACTTGATCCCCTGGCCCACATACAATCCGCTATTAGATACAACTGACAAGGCCCGTGGATAATCTCAACACCCAAGTTGTTCAGAGGGAAATTTGATTACCTCCCTGCTTACAATCTGCCCATGGAGCTGCCCATGACACCAAAACCCATGCCTGCTTCTGCACCTGACCTCCCAGCCAACCATACTGGCAAGCTGTTTGGGATTGTGTACATCACCCTCACAGGGGTGATTGACACTATAATCCTGGCCGCCAGCCCATGGTCTTGGGTGGGGAAGGCTGCCTCTTACTTTTTAAAGTTAGCTCGCCTCTTGTTGTGGGCATTGCCCGCCAGAAACCCGGTTGATTTACCCCTGAAAACAACGGTCTGGCCGCCTAAGACTGGATCCCTGACACTCATGCCACTTGTTGCACCAAGTACCAGCGTCATGAGTCAGTTAGATGGAGATCTCTGTAATCCAGAATTGTTGTGGGCATTCCATTTGGGCCAGTTTTCTTTGGAAAGATTAGATCCATACAGCGGTGTTTTTGTTGTTGGCCCCAGCAAAGGATTCCAGGGCCGCGCTTTGAAGTCTCTGGACTACATAGGCTGACATAGTGTTTTTGTCAGTTGCTTGAGGCATAGATGAGGGGGCCTGAAAGAACCCTTGTTCTGACAGGGCATTGACTCAGGGAGTGGGATCACCATGTTCTGGTAGAGGACAACCCAATCAGGTATCTTGGCACCAGGTGTGTACGGTGTCCAGTCTACCAGGAGGCCAGACATGATTCTATTGAGGATTTGTTGGCCGCAGCAAGTATGGGCAACAGGCAGAATTTGGGGGGTAAAGTAGGATGGAAAACCTACCTGTGCTACCAATGTTGTAACTGTGCTGTTTTAGCAGAGTTACAAGGGGAAAAATATTTATAAACTAGATAATGTTCTTTATTGAGAGATAATGATTATAAAGTTAATGTTGTCATGGATAACAGGAACATGATAGTGTTGATCACACAGTGGGATGATGAAGGGGGTGGCTTGATCCTTTAAATGATCCAAGCGCCAAAACAAAGTATCTATTGTAAGGGATCACCATTTATTCATGTTGTTGGATTTGATAATTTGAGTTGACTTCCTAGTCTGGCTTTGAGTGACTGGATAATTGGATTGCGGGTCACAAACCCGCTTACTTGGAACCTTGCTGGTGGGTCAAGCCTGCTGTTTTGACAAAATACTGAAATATCATTGGTTCAGTTACAACAGTGGTAGTAGTGGTAGATTGATAACCTACCTACAAGAAATTTCCCCCAAGAAAGGATGGAGTATGGGCCGTATGGCTACTCCACACCAGGAATTAACAGATTCCCAGCAATTAGGCCAAGTCCTCAGTTACTTTAAAGCAGTACATGTGGCCAAGTCCCACAGTGTAACTATTGCTCACAAGACAGTACCTTTCTCTGTAAGAATTGGAAGCCTCTAGGTTAAGCTCTCTGGGCCAATAATGGCTGGACTAAGCCATAATGTTATTGCTGGCCTCAACTGGCTCCAACATAATTGACCATACATCAACTGGGACACATATGTGATTACACTCAACCAGAACAGGGGGATGGGTTTCCAAATCTAACATGTCAAAATGAACAAGCCTTTGTATGGCACTGTGTTTGTACAACTCACATAGACAGGCACCTATGATTTCAAATGGGGAGGCTGGACTCCAACCAATGCTCAGTTGAGGTCATCTGCTCTGAACCCACTACACCTCCCCCCTTGGTTGCAAGGCATCCACCAGCACTAGTGTCACTTATTGAGGAGTACAAGGACGTCTTTGGCAAAACTCTAGACCAATTTCCCCTTTAAGAGAAATACAACATGCTGTTCAGTTACAAGAATACTACCAAAATTACAACCCCTCTATTGCTTGACACCCAAGAAAGACAAAACTCTCTGTCAACACCTTGTGGGCGCTCTTGATAAGGGCTTCATCCACCCCTTGCTCTTGCCATACAGGACTGCTGTCTTCTTTGTAGCCAAGAAATACAGGTTCCTTTGTCTGGTAACCAACTACTGCTCCTTAAATAAGGTGAAAGTCAAGAATAAGTACCCCCTGCCGCTAATTGACAATCTGTTTAACACACTTGCGGGTGCAAAGGTATTTAGTAAGATCAATCTCACCAAGGGGTACAACCAGGTCTGCATTGCGCCAGGGAACAAGGCAAAAACTGCCTTTTGCACATTCTACGGGCTGTTTGAGCGTTTTGTCATGAACTTCAGAATGACTAACACTCCCTTTACCTTTACCATGTTAATGAATAAAGCCTTTATAGACCTGATTAGAAAATGTGTTTTTGTGTATTTTGACAACATTATTATCTTCAGCCAAGACCAAACAACACATATCCAACACCTTTGCACTGTACTCAACACCATTTGTAAACATCAGTTAAAGGCCAGGTGTCAGGAATATTCCTGACATAAACCAAATTTTTATTGGGGGGCAATTTTGGAAAACAACAGAGGGGTACCCTGTCAAGAATCAAAAATTCAATAATAATTTTCCCCCTTTAATGGGGGAAAATAAAAATCAATAAAAGGAAAAACAGAATTAAATGGACGCCAGAATATTTTATCATCCAGGCAGGCGCCCTCTGCCCCCAGCCAGCCTCCCACCTGCCAGCCTGGGCCCTGCCAGGCACCTGCTTGCCCACCCAGTTGCCAGCCCCCAGTCCACCTGCTTGCCCTCTGGGTTCCAGGCCCCACTCCACAGCAAATCAGAAGCCCCATGCATTGCAGCCAATCAGAAAAACCCCTGGATCCAGGGAAAATATTCCCTGAAGAATGCCTGCCCTCCAGAAGAAGAGGGAAATAAGGTCTCAGATTCCAAAAACTATTCCTGCCCAACAGAAGAAAGCCAAGCCCAAGTTTTACATGTGAGCAATAATTCCTCCCATGACCAATGGGTTTCTGATCCCCAGGTCACAAGGTTGAGTCTAGACTCCAACCAAACCATATGCCCCAAGACAAAAATAGATCTTGAAAATTTTATGAATTGCCATCCCCACATGACCCCATGTCCAGGCAAGATCATTGGGCCCAATCAAGAATGGCCAAACCCCCAAAAGATAACAGAAGAACAAGAGTTTGGCCATCTTCCCAAAAACCAATTACCATTCCTATCTTCTAAGCTTTTGGGATTCCCCATCTCCTGCTTTCCACTCCTATTTGAAAATCTTTGCACAGAAGGAAGCACTATAAATAAAGGACCCCTCCTCATTAATAGCTTGTGCTATTATTGAGTTTAATACCCTCAATAAAGCTAATCTTACTTACACCTTAAGTCTACTTTAATTAGTTTGCCCCAGCCAATCACCTCCAATTCAAGGAAGATGAATCACCTTATCTTTACAGCTGTACTCACAGCTTGCCTTGGGATTGGAGGATATCAACATGGATCAGAATTCTTTGGGCCTTCACCCAAAGGGTTAGGACAAGAAAACCACTATGACCCTGGACAACTCAACTCCTCCCATACTGGTTCCTGGCCTCCCCTAGTGTCTCCGCATTCCACACTGTTCATTGTGGTGTACACCTCCATGTACTATGTGTTAACCTACTTTGCTGGGAGCTTTGGAAGATACAACATCCACACCAAGTTATTCCACTGATTGATGACCATCTACCCAATTGTCACCGCCCTGACTGGTTTCCAATTTGCCAACCTCCTGCCATACCTACTGCAAGTAGTATCTACCGTATCTGGGTGTTAAACCAAGCCTTCCAAATGTGAGTTCCTAAAGTTGGAGCTTCTATTCCTGGGGCACACCATATCTGTCCATGTAATAAAGCCTGACCCCGCAAAAATAAAGGCAATCACCAGCATACCACCTCCCACCAAAATTGGGTCAGGTGTACATTTCTTGGGGATGGTTGGATTTATGCAGAAGATCATCCTCAACTTCAGAAACTAATTGCACCTCTCAACTCTCATTGAGCTCCTAAACACCAAGCAGCGCTTTCACTGGACACCCACCAGAGACCAGGCCTTTGAGATTTTGAAGCAGAGACTTACAACTGCACCCATACTACAATTCCCCAACCAGAATTACCAGTATAAACTCAATACTGATGCCTCTGACAGGGCCACAGGAGGCATAATAAGAGCAGAAATCAATGAGAGTGTGTTCCTTCCAATGGCCTAAAAATACAGGAAGCTTATTAAATCAGAGCAATGTTACCCCATACACAATAGGGAGGTAGCGGCAATTTTAAACTGCATCAAGAAATGGTGCTGTTACCTGGAAGGAGCCATGTTCTAACCTCAAGTCTTAAAAGATCACAAATCTCTTCAGTATTTCAATAATCAGTCACACTTGACACAGCATCAGGAAGATGGGTAAAGTGTCTGTCCCTGTATCAGCTGTGCATTGAATGCAAACCTGGGAAAGAACTTATCATAGCTGACACTCTTTCCAGGCTTTACTTAGCGTCCATCACGGGGATGAAGGATTAGACCCAGACTTCCCATGCTTTACCTGCTTCTTGAACCCACCTGTTATAAAGGCTCAACTCTGTGACTATTTCCAAACTAAAGGACAACAAAAGCCAGTTCACCATTAATGCTGGAAATGTCTGCTGTCAGGCAGAGACAGGTGAAAAGACGCCTTAAATTACCACCACACAACAAGGGGAACCCATCCTGCACTACCACCACACCTTAGGTCATATAAGAGGACATAACCTCTTCAAAATCATGAAGGGTAAGGTTTGGTGGCACCATATGCATCAGTATATCCTGGACCTTCTCAAGACGTGTGTTTTATGTGAAAAGAACACATCCAAATCTGCACCACTGTTGTGAATGCCGCCATTCACCATGTTTTGATTTTTCCTTCATTGGGTCATTTCAAGGACAAATCTCACTCTTTTGATTTTGCCCTTTGAAATGAGACTGGCTCCAAATTGGGAAATACAATTGTTCAGCTTCCTGATCCTGCACACCTCACTTGCCCCACTCATACTTGTGGCAAGTGATCCTACCGTCCTGGTAGTGTTTTGTGGTATCTTCTACCACTATACAATCCATTTCCAATTTTTCAATAAAATTAAGTTCTATTCACTTTTTTGTCTTTGTGTCTCCACGTACTTTGGCGCCTCTCTAGCCACGTCTAGCAGATATTATTCATTCAGGGCCACAAGGTAATTGCATAGCCTTCCCTGCCATTCTAATCAAGACTTAGTACAAATCCAATTCTAAGGTTAGGATTCCCCATTGTGTGTCTGTGCCGCGCCTCAGAACACAACAAAAATGGTGCTCACTACAGGGGCTATGAGCCCCTTGGTTATCCCTTTTGCATCCACGTTTTCAGGCCCTTTGCCTCTGCCTATATAAGAGCCAACTTTGCCTGAAATTACCAGTCCTCCTATTTAGGAAGACATCGCCAACTTGCCTTTTGTCCCTACTGTACTGAACCTTGGGAATGGTTCCCGCTTGTTCTTACCCCATGGGTACCCCTGACTTAGAACAAGTCATGGCGGTAGCCCTTAGGATAGCCCATGAAGTAGCCATCCCTTGCCTTCAGCTGCAGTTCAAGTCAGTTGGTCTGAATACTACAAATTAATTTGGCTCCTCACATTCCACAGCATCTTCTCTCAGCAGCTGGCTCTACTGAGCACTTACTATTGTCCTTTGTGCAGCCTGCCTTGGCCCACCATCAGATGGTGTTGGGGCTCCACATCCAAGAAATCTCGTCTCTACAAGCAGTAATTACTCATCACTGGGACAAGTTTGCTGCCTACCAACAGTGGATCCATTCCCTGTTTTCCTTGGTATCTGACAATCAGCGCAGCTCTGTTACCTCCCAGACATGTTTGGTTAATTCTATCGAAAAAATGCACTAGTCAATCCCTGAATTGTCAGGGAGTGTCTACATAAGTTTCACCAGCTAGAATAACCCTGGCAAACTCAAGTAGATTCCACCTTGAATGCTTATCTCTCTGACTTTGAACGACTTGTGCAGAAGCTCAATGTGTTCAGCATGTACTTATTTGAGCAACTACAGCAGGTAGCAGACTTTGCTGCTAACAGCCTTAATGAACTCAGTACAGCGTTTGGTCAAGAGAGAGCTGCCACTGCTGCTGTTATAGCCAAACTCCAGAGTCAAGTGAATGAATTAGCTAAGCCCAAGCCAGATGTTCTGCCCTATCCCCCTTCTGATGACTTGGTGGATAGAGAGCAGAAAATATGGGATGCTATTCAAGAGCTAGGTACAACTACTTGCAGTCAAGGACATCCTACAGAGGTTTCCCAACCTGACCTCCAGGTGCTTGAGTTGACTGCTCAAGTTGCTGAGCTACAGCAAGAACTTTCTGCCTTACGTGAGATGCTAGTAACTGCTGCTAGTCCAGTTGGGGTTGTTGACAAAGATGGTTGCTGTCCTGGCTTACCAGGAGCCCCTCAAATCCAATGCGCTAGGGAACTAATTGCCCTAGCTAATAAGTTGGATCATTTGAAGCGGGACCATACTGAGTTGGATAGAGATGTACAAGAGATGAGTGAATTGATTGACTCTGTGAACAACCGGTTTGCCCCTTGCCTCTCAGTGGGCCATTTCTTACCTCTCAACTGGCTGAGCTTTCCACAGTAGTGACCTCCCAAGGTCAGCACATAGATGTTACTGAACAACAAACCACTCAAGCTATCAATACAGGTTACCGCGCTGTTGTGACCCTGACTACCTTTGAAGAAAGTGTTTGTCAGCTATCGGCTAGACAGCTCCCTCTGAATCTGAAGCGTAATTTTCTCTGCATATAAACGTACTCAATAGTAACAATGGTGGTCCACTTCCCAAAGCACACTTCAAGCCTATCTTTAAGCAAGTCTTTGATCCCAGAACCTCAACCATTGCAGCTTTCCTAACTATCCATGAAACTGCCATGAGACAAGCATCAGATAAGGTTAAGAAGGAAAATAATCTGACCTGTCTACACCCGACTTGCCAGGAGGTGGTGGTGCCTGAACTACCCACCATTGAAACTTGGGAAGATATTAAGCAGCTTCTGATTGACAAGTTTGGTGATGACCTTAGCCTGGAAGTAAAAAAGGGGGTGCTTTTATGCACATTGCTTTCAAGCCTAAAGAGACGCTAGCTAAGTTTGCAGACAGATTCTACATGGAAGGACAGCAACTGATAATGAGCAGAAAATTGACAGCCCATGAAGCTTACATGGCTTGTGCTCAAACCCTCAAAGTTAATCAGCTTCTGTGTCTTCACTTCAAAGCCCATAAATCTATGCTTTCCTCTATGAAGAGCATAAAGACGCTGTTGCAGGACATGCACCTTACCCATTCTGGAGCAGTTGTTAGGGAAATTCAAGCTGCTTCTAACTCTGGTTTGTTTTCCTGTGGTCCTTGCATTCTTACCATGAACTCGCAAAATCCTCCTCAATGCCAAGGTTGCCACAACTGTGGTCAGATTGGTCATCATTCTTGAGTCTGCACCAACCTGCAGGTTAAAGAAGCTGATCTGAAAGAGCAGGCGGGAAAAGAGCAGTCAACCTAGAGGCAGAGACGCTCTTGGTTGACAATTCTTCCCGGTCTCTTTCAATTCCTCCCTCTATATCTGACTACAAGCCTGCTGATAATGAGACTTCTCCTATCCTCCTAATTTTCCACAATATCTTTGAAAACTCTGACCTGGATAACTCTGATGCAGACTACGCCAATGCATATGGGTACTCTGTTCTAGCTGTTCCCAAAACTGTTACAGTCCCCTATAATTGTGATCCAGAAAGACTACAACTACCGCTAAGCCTTTGCCTGAAGCCAAAGAAGTTGTCTCTTGCCCTTACCTCACTCAAGCTAAGAGGTCCCCTGTACTAGTGGAGTTGTCAGAAGAAGCTGCCAAGGTTGCTGACTCTGTCTTCAAGAATGTATCTGCTTTGCTCCCTCTCCAAACTGTTTATAAGGAGTTCCCAGGATTAGCATGCATGATTTAGAAGTGGGATAAGGAACTAGAAGAGGCTCAATATATCTTGGCTATCCTTCCACCCTTTGGTTGCACTACCACTTGAGTAGAGATATCCATTCAAAAAGTGAAGATTGAGGTGTTTTAGACACTGGCTCGCCAGTCAATGTTGTATCCTCCAAGCTTGTGAAGAAACTCCTCCTTGCCCCTGACCTTAATTATCACCAGTTGTATGGCACAGCCGGACTGTCTATGACCCGCGCCATAGGGGCTTACTCCACTCTGCTCATGCGGTTTGGCAAGCTTCTCCTAGCTGCACCAGCAGTTGTCTTGGAAAACGAGAGTTACAATCTCTTAGTTGGCACTCAGTTCCTTAGGGAATATAATGGGATAATTAACTTGAAAGATGGTTACCTCTCTATTCTGGGATACAAAGTCCCTCTGATCTTTGAAGAGCCGGTTAAAGTTCTCAGGAAGCACCTGAAAAAGTGCGCTTTGGAATACCCCACTGGAGTTTTCACCCTCAAATATTGCACCCACTCTTCAAACATGAAATGCTCCACCCATGGCTTGTCCTGCGTCTGAGGGGATCCCTCTCCTAACCACGTTCACTGTCACCATCCCCCTGGCTCCCAGGCCATCCTAGACTCCCATATATCATATGAACTACCTGAACAAACCTTCTTGGAGTTTTACTCTCCCCCCTCATTAGGGTGCAACAAACCTTATCTCTGTCCTGGAATCCTAGGTGTCTCCCATAGGGACCCTGTTCAATTGTTGGTAGCCAACCTGACTGCACTCCCCATGACCATGTCTAGGGGGCAGGTCGTTGGATATGGCAAGTTGGTGAGCGCTCCTGATGTCCTGTCTCTTCATCCCTTTGGCACATTCCAAGATTTTAACCTACCTAAGGATGAACCCCAAGTCCTATCCTTGTTCACTGCACAAGACTTTCAACAGCTGTCCCTGGTTCACCAGAAAGAGGTGCTAGACTTGCTAGACCAATTTTCCAAAATCTTTGCTAAGGACAGTACCAACTATGGGTTAGCCAAAGGCGTTATCCATCAGATTGACACTGGTGACGCCCCCCTTCCTTGCTAAACCATATTGCTGCAGCCGTGTGGAGGACGCCCAAGTATCTAAAGAGCTCAAACAACTGTTAGATGCTGGGCTGCTGGCGCCTTCCCAAAGTCCTTGGGCTTCCCCACTACTCATCTTAAAGAAAAAGAATGGGGGTCATTGTATTGTGATGGAAAATTGCCAATTGAACTCTTTGACCAAGAAGGACTTGTACCCCTTGCCACGTATTGATGATGCTCTCTGACGACTTGGAGGCTCTAAGTTCTTCTCTGCCATGGATCTGGAGTCTGGATACTGGCAAGTTGATCTATCCCCTGAGGATTGTCAGAAAGCTGCGCGCATTACTTCTGAAGGGCTTTGTGAGCCTACTTGCATGCCACAGGGACTTTGCAACGCCCCGGCCACCTTCCAAAGGGCCATGGACTCCATCCTTTGTGACTTCAAATTGTTGTGCAACCTAGTATACTTGGATGATATAACAGTTTTCAGCGCTACCTTCACCAATCACCTGGCTCATCTCAAAGAGGTGCTCATAAAGATTTGGGAAGCTGGCCTCAAACTGAAGCCTTCCAAGTACACCTTCTTCAAAGAACGTCTTGAGTTCTTGGGCCACAAAGTAACCCAGACAGGGATTTGCCCAATGACTAAGAAGGTTGAAGCCATCAACAAAATGCTTCCACCCACCAACCTGCGAGAGGTACAAGTCTTTCTAGGAATGATGAGCTACTATAGACAGTTTATCCCTGAATTTGCCAATACTAGTGAACCTCTAGTCCAGCTGTTACGTAATGTCCCTTTTGAATGGACTGCCAGTCAGAAGCAAGCCTTTGAAACCAATAAGCAAAAACTCAAAGAGGCGCCAATCCTAGTGTATCCTGACTATGATAAGGAGTTCATCCTATACACTGACGCTAGCAATCTTGCTATTAGGGCTATTCTGGTCCAACTAGACAACAAGGGTGTAGACCATCCTGTGGCTTATACTTCCCGCGTGATAAACAAGCATGAGAAGAATTATAGTGTCACAGAGAAAGAGTGTCTTGCCGTGTTGCATGCAGTCAAGCAGTTCTGCCACTATGTATATGGTACCCATTTCACATTTGTCACTGACCACGCTTTGCTTAAACAATTACAACAACTTAAGGAGCCAGAAGGGAGTCTAGCTAGATTGGCCCTACGTCTTCAAGGTTACAACTTCACTATGCTCCATTGCCCTGGGATTCAACATCAGAACACTGATGGGCTATCCAGAATGTCCATTCTTGCTTTGCATCCTGCAGAGGCTGACCGGTTATACAAACTAATTGGGTACCCTTCTTCTTGGGAAAGTGAGACAGAAGAGGTACAAATGGCCTTGTCCAAACTATCCAAAGATACCCTCATACGCAACAATCAGCTCTTCAAGAAGGTACAAGACCAGTATCTTCCTTATGTACTACCCAGTCTTTGCCTCTCATTGGTGTTGCAAGCTCATAAAGAGACTGGGAATGGAGGCATTGCCAAGACTTTGACTGGCTTCAAAAGAATTATTTCTGGGAGAACCTTTGCCTGCTGATCCCAGACGTCATAGCTGGCTGCCACAACTGCCAGCTGCAGAGGCCTTGAGCTGCTGCCCACAAGTTCAAATTAGTTCCCCTGCAACATGCCTTTCACATTGTCAGCATTGATTCAGTAGGTCCTCTCCCCTGCTCATGTTCTGGGTGTTGCTTTATTCTGATTGCTGTCAATCTCTTCAGCAAGTGGATAGAGGCACACCCTACAAAAGACATCACGGCTAAGACAACTGCTGCCTTCCTGTTACAAGATGTTTTCTACCACCATGGCTGTCCTCAAGTGCTACTCTCAGATAATGGGACTAAATTCAATGCCAAGCTGGTAACCTATGTTGTCAAAGACTTTGGTATCTCACCAGTCCTTCTCTGCCCCCTACAACCCTTCTACCCAATGAGGCAGTTGAGTGTGCAAATTCAACACTGGTCTCCATCATGAGGAAGCTCACCTACTCTGACGCTCCAACTGGGACCTATACTTACCTGCTGCTCTCTTTGTGTACTGCCTTAGCAAACATTGTGTCACTGGACACTCCCCTTTTGCTATGCTGTATGGGCAAGAAGCTACTACCGCATTGCTCTTGGGGCCCCCCTGCTTTCCTCTGATAAGGCCATGAATCCTGATAACCACATCAAGGATCTAGTCAACTGCATAATTGATATACAGGCCACTGCCTACACTTCTGCATACAAAACTAAGATGCTTGAGCTTTCTCCCAATAATGCTGGACGCTCCCCCTTGCCTGAATTTGATGTTGGTGACCATGTTCTTTACTACCAACACAGAGTGGGTGGGCGCGTGCATAAATTGGACACTCTGTGGATTGGCCCTTTGGAAGTGACCTTTAAATGAGGGTCTGAATAAACTGTAAAGCTCCTCTCCAGTAGTTGTCCCTTTTCTTGAGTGCATGTCAAGTTCCTCTGCAAGTACCACCTCCCTAAGGCCAATCTAGGGGAGGGCAACATTGTGAATACTGCTATCCACCATGTGTCAATTTTGCCTTTGGTGGGCCATTTCAAAGACAAATCTCTTGCTTTTGCTTTTGTCTCTCGAAACTGAGTTGATGACTAAATCAGGAAATACAATTGTTTGGTTTCTTGACTCTGAGCATCTCATCTTGCCCCACTCATGCTTGTGGCAAGTGATCCTACCGTCCTGGTAGTGTTTTGTGGTATTGTCTACCACTATATAATCCATTTCCTATTTTCCAATAAAATTAAGTTCTATTCACATTTTTGTCTTTGTGTCTCCAGTACTTCTGCACCTCTCTCTAGCCACAACTAGTAGAGATTATTCTTCCAGGGCCACAAGGTAATTACATAGCCTTCCCTGCCATTCTAACTGAGACTTAGTACAAATCCAATCCTAAGGTTAGGATTTCCAGTTGTGACTCTGTGCTGCGCCTCAGATCACAATACCCACTCAAGTCAGTCTTGCCAATCACAGCCATAGAGCCCTTCAAACAATGGACTCTCAACATTTTGGGGCCCCTGCCTGAGGATAGACTAGTAAAGAAGTAAACCATCTCTGCTATTGACTAATTTACCCACTGACCAATGGCACTAGTGACCACCAACCAAAATGCTACCACCATCACTTGGTTCATTGGTAAGGAGATTGTGGCCCACTTTGGCCGCCTCAAGTGCCTTATCACCAATGGGGGCCTGAACTTTTAGGCGGTGTTATGAAAGCATGCTGTTTCAAGGACGCCCTTCAACAAGTGGTTGCAACACCATACCATCCTCAGGCCAATGGACGTGTAGAGCCTCTAAATGCCTTCCTGGTACAACTAATTTCCAAACTCTCTCAGGAGCACCCAAATACTGCCTGGACCAAACATATCCCCACCACTCTACTTTTCTTATAAGCTAGAATCAATTATGGTACAGGATTCAGCCCCAGCGCTCAACCCCTTTGGGACTCTCAATGGCCTAGCAGGGGTAGAACAAGGGAAGCTACAGTCCACTGTCCCTGGGAAACCTTCTCTTGTAACTACTCTCTCCCTAAGTCAATGGAGCAACAAAGCTTCCAACACAGAGCAAGAGCAGATCAAGGGGGCAACTAAACACCTCAAGGCAAGATATGCTGTGGGTGATCCTGTCTATGCCTTAACCCCAACTCTTCAAAGCTTGAAACCAACCACCTTGGTCCCTTAAAGATAGCTGCTATCTACAACAACCACACCTGCCAGATCAAAGACGCCCAAAGAAATACCAAGACCCTCCACCACAACTGATTGCGCCCCTGCTGCACCATACCTACCAAGAAGGGCTTCATATGTAACTTCTCATATCTTTCATAGGTTTCAATCCTAGTTGCCTGACAATAAGAAAAGGGAAAGGGGGTGTTGCAACCAAGATTATATCCTATCCTGCCACATGTATCTCATGATACGCAGGAGGTGCTTGATAAGTTGCCCCATGAAGTGTCTAACAGCATGAATCAATCTGATGCAATGTCAAATTGCAGGAACCATCTCCTAATTAGGAGCCAGTGCCAATTTGACACGCTGATCCCTGCACAAGTTATTCCACAGCCCAAACCTTATGTTGAACCTGTCACTGTGCCACTCCTGTGGACTTGTGGCTTCTCTATATGGTATATTTATTATGATATTCCTCAATAAACCACATATTTTTCTTATTCCCTTATTTTTATTGGACTTTTGTCTTCCCTGATCAAATACTGAACTATCATTGGTTCAGTTGCAACAGTAAGGTGCCATTCTTTTAAGAAAAATAGTAAACAAAATTTATCAGAATTGTTTTTGAAGGTTTAGCAAAAAAAATCAAAATCAAAAATAAATTTTATTACAAGTCATGAAATTATATGAATCCAAAGTATTTTTTATGTTATCCTTAAAGAGTTCCTCAAAGCAGCTAGAAAATAGTGGATTGTGATGATATTTTAGAAAGGGTTGGTGGAAAATTTTGGTATATCATAGGCATGGATATAACAGCAGTCTAGCTCTGTGGTATGGTATGGTATTTTCTGTTTGTTCTTTGATTGGCGCAACTTAAAGAAACATGTTTGATTTCCAACATTGACAAAGACATTGTCCTCATTGCTGTCAAATAAGAACTCTCCGTTGACGCAGCTTCTACCCCTTCTGCTTTTACATACAAAACAATTATCTAAAGTGTACTCAATTATGCCCTTCAGGCAAGACCTGACCCTCACTTTAGAATGTTCACTTACGAAATTGAATGAAGTTGTGAAGACTCAGGACAATGTCTAAAAGTTTCATGTCGCTCTATCAATAATGGCTGGGCTAAAATCCACGCTGCGTCCAATGGATTTCATGCGGATCCGAAATAGACACATGCTTGGCCAGAACACTCCTGCAGCATGACCCGCAAATGACGTATGTAAGGAGCATGCTTATTCTAACCATGCGTACACTGCCTTACTCCTTGACCGGCATCATTTAGAAGCAACTCATATTTAATAGAATTAAGGCCCCTATAAACCAATCATCACAGCCTAGCGTTATACTCTTTACCAGCAAGTATCTTCCCCAAATCCAGTGATTTTAAACTCAAATACCAAAATGTTTCAATAAACCCCAATAATTCCAACCAATCAGAAAAATTATTATTAAATAAATGGACACTTTTCCGCGCAGTTTTCCTGATGCTCGGATTAATTCAAATAAAACAACAATTGATTTTTTAAAAAGATCTAATTCCAGTTGCAAATATTCATTAAAAAACTAAGTCTAAAGTATTTTCGAAAGATAGATACTTTGAGTTTTAGAGAGATAACTATTTTAAAAATAAAATAAAATGGTTAAGTGGACGAGTTAAATAAATAAATTAAATCCCTTTTTAATAAAAATAGGATTTAAAGATTTTACTCGATTTGACCTTCAAATCTAGTGTTAAAGCCAAGTATTTAGATTAGACTTTATATAAATAATTCGAGAGCCCAGACTAAACCTTGATTTTGACTCGACTTCAGTTGGTCAACCAAGACCCACGATTGTCCACTCTACTTTCAATCACTCCAGAGGAATTATTAGGGTCCATGCTTCAAGCACTGCTATAACTATCTAGCCAATGGTAATGCTCCAATATGCAACTCTCTTCCTAGGACATGTGCAATAGTTCACTCAGTGTGTATAAAAGCATTTGACAAGCAAGTCAGAGCAATATGAACTCTCTTTTCCTGACTATTCTTGCTTCTATTGCTGGCTCATATGCCATTGGCTCCAGAATCTTGGATTCAGCACTCAAGTTCCAGCAGCACAAGGACATAAGAGATCAAAAAACTATGTTCACCCTCACCACTCCGCAGGGGGAGACCAGATGTACCACCAAAGGAATCAAGCTTAAATGCAAAGATGAAAATAGCACATTCATTGCCACTCACAGCAAGATCTTTGCCTTCACTGAAAACCAAGTTTGTGTGTTTAATAATTCCAAACGGGAAGAAATTGGAAATTGGCCCGCTCCAATGGTCGACTATACCTGTTCGCTCAACTTGTGCCTGGACTTAAATGCAAGAGAAGTTTATTTCAAACCCTCGACAAATTAAAGTATCCCTTTTAGCTTATTGCCATACAAATAAACTATTTTCACGTGACGAAAAAGGCTTTTCAGTTAAAATAACAACTTTAGCCATTTCAATAAAAGAAAGCAAATTAAAGCCAGTAAACTATTTTTATTAAAAGGTCCCTTTTTACTGGGGGTTGATTATTTTTTTAAATATCCTTAAAATAAATTTACAATAAAAGGAGCCCCAAGCTATTCAATTTTATATTTTTCAAATGGTTGAAGAGCAGGAAAGTATCCATTTTAACTAATATAGACTTTTTAAAACGGTTTAACTAAACTGTTAGCTGCCGTTTTCACCTCATATTATAATACAGAACTGAGTGCTCAAAAGGAAATATATACACAATTTCAAAAAGCCTTGAGTCAATATAATAATACTTTCTAAATAAATAATGAATGGTATACCCTTCTATAAACTATGCAGTTGGCACCCTCTTATTGTAAAAAAGCTTTTAATTTGGTACCAACTTTATGTCCTACTTTTGTTTCTAAAAATGTATTTAAATTATTATGACATTGTCAACCAGGAAGATTTGAGCCATCCAAACTTCCATTTTGAGAGTCATCATCCTTCTTTTTCATAAAGATAGTTCAGTCACATGAAAAATTGTCACACTATCATTCCCAGACATTATTGATCCTTCAAATCAAACCCCTACAATAATTGAATTTTGTCAATAATGTCGTAAAAGTGCTGTATTAGAAAGTTACAAGGGGAAGATATTTTGAAAACTAGATAATTATTTTTATTGAGATGTATTACTTATATAGTTAAGGGGAATCATATTAAGAGAAACAAGATTAGGACAATCAATCAATTTAATTGGACAGGGTGTGGCTTTATTCCCACAATGTGTCAAGCACAAAATGAGAGTTTCTACTGAGTAGAGATTGCCACTGGTTCTTGTTGCCTTGTTTAGAAACTTGAGTTGACTTCTTCATTTGGCTTCAAGTGGTGGGGAAGTCAGTTTTAGTAGTACAGGGTCTCTTGTGCGGCATTTTAGAAGGGGATTGACTCCGCTGTTTTGACAATAAGAGTTTGGGTACATGAGAAAAGGACAAGCCAGTGAAAAAAGAACATTTCTGGCTATTCAACTGTTGCAACTGAACCAATTAGAGTTTAGTATTTGATTGGGGAAGACAACAGTCCAATAGAAAGGACAAGAATGAATATAATAAGGAGCTGTTTATTGTAGAATATTGTGATTAATATACTATATGGGGAAAGCCACAAGTGGGTGGCATAGTGGCATGTTCCATGTAAGGTTTGAAGCTGAAAAATAACTTGTGCAGGGGCAGCAGGTCAAATTGGTAGCGCTCCTAATTAGGAGAAAGTGCCCGCAGTTCAATATTGCCATCAGATTGGTTCATGTTGTTAGATACATCAAGGGGCAACTCATCAAGTGCCCCCTGTGTATTGTAAGATACATTGGCAGGCAAGTCTGGAAACTCAGTTGTAACACCCCTTACCCCCTGCTTGTTGTCAGACACCAGGATTGGAGTCTGCAGAAGATCTGGGAAGGTCCGCATGAACAACTTTTGTGTGGGGATGGCACGGCAGGGGTGCAAGCAATTGTGGTGAAGCTTCTTGGTGTTTCCTTGAGCATCTTCAAGCTGATAGGTGTGGCTGTCATAGACCGCGACTATCTCAAAGGGCCCCAAGTGATTGGGCTCTAACTTGGCTGAATTGGGGTTGAGGGTGTAGACGGGGTCACCTACGGTGTATCTTGCCTCAAGGTGTTTTGTCCCTCCCTCAATTTGCTTTTGTTCAATTTATTGGGCTTTGGCACACCACTGGCTCAGGGAGGGAGTAGTCAACAAGGGGGGGTTTCCCGGGAACTGTGGAACATAATTTCCCTTTTTCTATTCCCGCCAAGCAGTCAGGCGTCTCAAAGTCCAGGGCGCTGGGGCTGAATCCTGTACCACAATTGATTCTAGCTTATAAGAAAAGTAGATCAGTGGGGAGATGTTTGGTCCAGGCGGTATTTGGGTGCTCCTGAGAGAGTTTGACAACCAGTTGGACCAGTGAGCCATTCAATTGCTCTATGCGCCCATTGGCTTGCAGATGGTAGGGAGTCATGACTATTTGCTGGAAGGCATTCTTGGTGAATTACACCTTCATGACATGTCCAACAAGCTCAGGGCATTATCTAAGATAAGCTGTTTGGATCTCCCAAAGCAGGCCACAATTACCTTGCCAATGAAGCGGGTGATGGTGGTGGCGGTGTGATTAGTAGTTGCCCATGCTACTGGCCAACAGGTGAAGTAATTGATGGCTGTTATGATGTACTTCTTCCCCAGTCTGTCTTCAGGGAGGGGCCCAACAATATTGAGGGCCCACTGCTCAAAGGGTTACATGGCTTTAATGGGCAGGACAGACTTGGGGGTGCAGGTTTAGACGTGTTCTTCTCACACAGACACATGTTTTGAGGAGGTCCAAGATGTCTTGGTGCATACTCGGCCATCAAACCTTATGTTTCATGATCTCAAAGAAGTTACGTCCTATGATGTGACCTAAGGTGTGGTGGTAATGTAGTATGGTGTTGCCCTGTTGTGTGGTGGAAATGTATGGCATCTTTTTACCTGTCTCTGCCCAGGAGCAGAAGTTGCCAGCATTAGTGGTGAACTGACTTTTGTTGTCCTTTAGCTTAGAGATGGTTACCAAATTAAGGCTTTTGTAGCAGGTTGCTTCAGAACAGAGGTAAATCATTGGCCAATCTGGATCCAAGCCATTGTCTCCAGTGATGGACGCTATGTAGAGTCTTGAGAGAGTGTCAGCTGTAACAAGTTCCTTCCCAGGATTGTACTCAATGCACAACTGGTAGGGGGATAGGCGCTTGACCCAGCCTGCTTAGCAGTGTATCAAGTGGGACTGTGTGTTTAAGTACTGGAGTGACTTTTGATCTGTCAGGAAACGGGGTGGAAAGTTAGCCCCTTCCAGGTAACAGTGCCATTTCTCAACGCAGTGCATGATGCCGCTAACTCTTTATCATGTATGGGATAAAGTTGTTCCAAATCAGTGAACTTCCTGGATTTGTATGCCACGGGGAGAAAGACACCCTTGTCAGTTTTCACCCATAACACTCCCCTATGGTTCTGTCAGAGGCATCAGTCTCAAGTTTTGTACTGGCAGTTCCAGTTAGGGAAATGCAATACAGGTGCAGTTGTAAGTCTTTGATTCAATGTCTCAAAAGCTTGATCTCTGGAAGGGGTTTCCAATGGAAGCGCTGTTTAGTGTTTAGGAGCTCAGTGAGGGATGCAATTAGTTCCCCACAATTGGGAATAAACTTGCACACATAGTCAACACGCCTAAGAATGTACAACCCTGGCCTGCATTGATGGGAGGTGGCATGCTTGTAATTGCCTTGATTTTGGCGGGGTTGGGCTTTATCTCTTGGGCAGAGGTGGTGTGCCCAAGGAACAGTAACTCCAACTTGAGGAACTCACATTTGGAGGTTTTAGCTTTTAGCTGATTTTTCTGAAGGGTGTCAAGGACAGCAAAGAGGTGTTGGAGATATGTGGTTTGATCTTGAATGAAGACAATAATGTTTTCAAGGTACACAACAACACATTTTCCAATCAAATCCTCAAATGCTTTGTTCATCAACATAGTGAAGGTGGAAGGAGCGTTGATCATTCCAAAGTTCATTACCTGGCACTCAAACAACCTGTAGCGTGTGGAAGCCAGTCTTTGCCTCATCCCCTGGTGCAATGCAGACCTGGTTGTACCCCGCGGTGAGATCAATCTTGCTAAAGATGTTTGCACCCACAAGTGTGTCAAACAGGTTGTCAATCAACAACAGGGGGTATTTATTCTTAACATTCACCTTGTTTAAGGTGAAGAAGTCTGTGGCCAAGAAAAAGGACCTGTCCTTCTTGGCTACAAAGAAGACAGCAGCCCCTTATGACAAGAGCAAGGGGAAGATTAAGCCCTTATTGAGTGCGTCCACAAGGTGCTGGTGGAGGGTCTCATCTTCTTTTGGTGTTAGGCAATAGAGGGTACATGCTTTGGAAAGTGACCCTTGCAGTTGTAAAGTATGCTGGACTCTCAGGGAGGGGGTAGTTGGTCCAGTGTTTCACTGAAAATGTCATTATATTCCTTAAGGAGTGTGACAAGTGCTGGTGGAGTGGTCAAGGGGAGGGCCACAGGTGGTTTGGTACAGATAACTTCAAATGAGCATTAGTTAAAGTCTAGTTTTACCCTTGAAATAATAAAAACCTGTTTCTGTAATTCTGACAAACACAGTATTGTGAAGTAACTTGCTCATTTTGACAGGATATATCTGAAAGCCCACCCCATTTCTATTGAGGATAATTACATATGTATCCCAGTTGATATAGGGACAATTGTGACAAAGCCAGTCAAGGCCAGCAATGACATTGTGGCTGATCTCTGCCATGATTGGCCCAGAGAGCTTAACCTGGATGTTCCCCATTTTCATAGAGAAGGGTACTGTCTTATGGGTAATTGCCACTCTACGGGAAGCAGCCACCTGTACTGCCTTGAACCTGCTTGGCACTTAATATAGTTGTTGAGAGTCAGCAAATGCTTGGTCAACCATAGTGTGATTGTCCCTAGTATCTACCAATAGTTTGTGGGTGTTCCCACAAAAACGGAAGTGATAGTCCAAGTGGATGATTTTATTTGAGAAATGACTGGCTTGAAGGATGGGGTTGTCACTATGAACTTGGAACACGTCTAGGGTCTCTACCTTTTGCACTTTGTAGTTACAGGGATTCTTGGCAAGGAGCAATTGAAGAGTGTGGGTCAAGTGGGGTTAAAAACCTCTTGTGGCTACAACCCCCAGGCTTTTCCCTGGTCCTCAATTTGTGCTAGCTGGAGTTCCCCCTTGCGGGGACGCTTAACCCCATTTTCCTGTTGGCACAACTGACGGCAGCCTACTTGGTTGTGGGCACTGCCAGGTGCGGGACAAGGTTGGGGTGGTGTGTCATTGGATATGCAGAAGCCCATTGAAGCCTGATTATTGGCCTCTACAAGGCCTTGTAGCAGTAGTCAATGGAGGTGCAGCAACCTACAGAAACCCACTTGCAGATATGAGGTTTGAGCCCATTAACTATCAAGGTAAGAAGCATGGCATTCCCATCAGTCACAGCTTCTGGGGCAGCAAGGTATTCAGGGACAGACCTGATCTGTTTAATGTTCAGGAGGGGAGTTCCCATCACAATGGGTGAAAAAGTTTCACTGTAGCGGAACTTTGCGGCATCCCTGAATAACGCCCAGGTGAGCTCTATTTATTGGCTGGCCCAGTTGGTGAACCACAAAGCGGCAGGCCCTGTGAGTCACCCAGTTGCGGTAGCAACCCACATGGGCTCAGGTACTTGACAAATAAGGAGGCAGGTTTTGGTGAAGTGGAGCCAACTGACATTGTCAGCTCCTTTGACACCACCTGCAAAAGATTCTAGCTGGAGGTTGAGCATGGGTTGGGAAAGGTTCAATTGGGCAGGATGACACTTGTGTTGCACTATCCAAGGCGGAGTCAATTATACACGCTGGTAAGTAACAGTTGATCTTTGTAGATGACATACCCGTTGGGGATGTCCCCTTTGGGGATTAGCAGGAAAGTCTCTTGATGGGGAGTAGCCATACAGCCTGTACTCTGTCCTTTCTTGGGGGGATTTTTCTTTTATGTAGGTTGTGAACCTACCACTGCTACCACTGTTGCAACTGAACCAATTAGAGTTCAGTATTTGATTGGGGAAGACAACATTCCAATAGAAAGGACAAGAATGAATAGAATAAGGAGCTGTTTATTATAGAATATTGTGATTAATATACTATATGGGGAAAGCCACAAGTGGGTGGCATAGTGACATGTTCCATGTAAGGTTTGAAGCTGAAAAATAACTTGTGCAGGGGCAGCAGGTCAAATTGGTAGCGCTCCTAATTAGGAGAAAGTGCCTGTAGTTCAATATTGCCATCAGATTAGTTCATGAGTTAGATACATCAAGGGGCGACTCATTGAGTGCCCCTGTGTATTGTAAGATAGGTTGGCAGGAAAGTCTGGAAACTTGGTTGCAACACAACCATCATTAGCCTAGTAAACTTGGATATAGGATGAAGCATCCAAAGGAGCCTGCCATGTATCCCAGTAAATATTAAAGCACTGGAAAAGAAAGTACAGCAGCAGTTAGACCTGATTTTATACAGGGATCTTGGGGATATACTTGATTATGCTGGTGGTTGATAAATGAATCATAGTCTAGTGTAGATCTATATTTGTAAGGGTTTAAGTAGGTAGAGGCAATGTCATGCCTTGCCCCAAAGAGCAAGATCTTAAAAGCAAAATCTAAAGGTTTCAAACTTGATATAAATTAGGTAATTATTAGTATCTTATTCAATTATATTAGTTACCTTTATTATTTTGCTTTCAGGTTTGACTTTTGCTTTTGTAGGGCACGCAAAGTTGTTTCTCTTCTCTTTTCTTTATAAATCTTATTTTAAAATAGGCATTTTTGTTCAATTCCTGCTTACACAACTGCCGCTTTTCCTACCACTGCAGTTACAGATCTTGCACTTGTAATCAGGCTCTTATATCTTTTCTTTCCCCTGGTTTATTAAACAGATTGGCTTTCAATACCCTTTTTCCCCTGCTGATCTCCCCCACAAGATTCATTATGTTATAAATAAAGACGTCCAGAAGAGTAAGATTTAAGCCAAATATCTAAATGGGTTTCTCTAATCCATTTTTATAATTTTTACTTCAATATTTAAAATTAACTTTTAAATCTTTCAAATTTTACTTCTGAAAATTACACCTTATTCCAAGATCACCAGTAGTCTTTAGCCTTTGTTAAAAATAATCTTACTAAATTTTCTCTTCAAATTTACAAGTTTTTTCACTTAGTAGTTAGGATTATTGAAATAGAGATAGCCCAACAACAAGCAATTGGCTTGTTGTCACCATTTTTTAAATGTGGGATGACCTTTCATCCTTCTTAAGATATTTTCATAGGGAATATCCCAATGTTGAAATTCTGTTAGCTATAAATAATTCCTTGTTTTATACCCTATTTTATATAGTTTGCTTATAATTAGTCAATTCAATGACCCCTTTTTGTAAAACTACAAGGCTTTAGCTGGTCTATTGAAAGTACTATTAAATATGGTTCCAACATTTCCTTACTTATTAAATCTTAATCAAAATGCCTTGCATGGTGTTGTGCTTTTTGAATCACAGTGCCACAATTATTTGAGATTATAGGGCACAGGGCATTTGCTTGAATACAGTTATATGTGAGGATATGAGTAGTATTGTATCAGAAGAGCCAGGATTGAACGGAAACAGGATTATTGCCCAGAAGTGGCTTCTGATCACACAGAAGCACTCAAAGATTAGAATCAAGGTCAACCAGAATAAAGATAAAACAAGTATGATTCAAGGATGATTTTATTGTAATTGATTAATTCTTCTTATTCCCTATGCAAGGTTAATCTCTGGGCTCCTAGAAATTTCTTCTAGGACATTCCAACACACCCCTTATTTGTTTAATTATTAATCTAGGTTTGGTGCTTATTGCATGTCAACCACTAGAATATCTTCATTTTTACCCAGCACAGGTGATCCTTGCTGGCATAGAATAATTTAGTTACTTCAGGATCACTTCCTACTTTCTTGACATACTACAAGCTTAATGATTATTAATGTGATTAATATGGGAACTAGAGATTATGGGGATTGAACACAGCACCTTGGCGCTTGATGTAAAAGTAAGGCGGTACTTTGAAGCTTGCAATATTTGACAGGCGGCACCTACAATAATTTTTAGTTGACGCAGTGGCGCCTGACGTAAAAGTAGTTTGGCGCTTTTGCGCCTAATTCAATTGCTAGGCAGCGCTGCGGCGCCTGTATCTTTTTCAAAGTGGCGTGGCAGCAAATCATGTATCCCTAAGTGCTGCAGCAGCGCTTATCATTGGCTAATTTAAGGTTCAGGTCAGCAGACTACTGCTGTACCAATGTGTATATGATTTATACTACCAATTTATGTTGTTTGGCAGCAGCAATTCATATCTGCAAGCTCTTTCATAATTAGCATCATTGATTTTTATACTGCTAATTTATGGGTTTGGTTGCATAAACCCTAATCTGTGAGCTACGTCATAATTGGCATCATTGCTTGGTCAAAATTCCTAACACACAGCTTGGTTTTTAATATTTTACCCTATTAGGAAAGACCTTACAGGCAGGGTATCTCATTAGAGAAGAAAGATTGGGCAGAAACATGAGCCTGCTCATCTTATGAAGGGTGTATCTGGAAATTGAAAACATTCAATGATAGATGGATTTTTAGGCTAAATGATAGTACAAGGGCTATCATTAAGATAGATGTTTATTTTCTACTGAAATTATTCTGGCTTGGGCTTGATATGAATGAAGAATTGGGAGCCTGGAAGTAGACTATTTTCTTAGGTAACTTGCTACTAAAGGCTGATGTTCTATATTGATAAAGGTGTGGCCTGGAGCTGAGTCTGGATTGTTTTGGGTCAGATATATTTATTTTTGGTATTGATGTTTTCCATTTGGCTTTTTTAATGGTCCCTGTCTTTATTATTGTGTTATTTATGTTGGATTCTTGGGCTTTTTTAAAAGAAAGCGATGGCTACAATTAATTGCTGAGCCAGATCCTTGAAAAGAACTGAAATGTTTAAAGCAGGAGAGTACAAATACTATTGTTTGCACAGGTTAAAAAATGGTTGTACCCTAGAAGCAGAATCCTTCTATTAGATTTGGAAACAGTGAAGTAAATGTATAAACTGTGGTCAAAGACTCTTATAACTTATATTAATCATAATCAAATGATAAAATTGGAGCAGAAATGATAGATTTATTGTCTGATATAGGATGGGATATTTATAGCCTTAGTAGGCTGGTAGGGTTTCAAAGGATATATAGAGGGATCCTGACTATTCTGTGAAGTTTTTGATAAAAAGACAATGGCTTTATTGAAGTAGGTGTCTCTGTAAGTGTTCCTGTTGAAGCTGACATATTTGCCAATGTTTCAGAAGAAGTTGTTTAATTTGAAGCCCCATTTTTGAGGGGGGGTTAACCACACTTTTTTAGTTGCCATTATAGTTGAGCTTGAGTCAATTCTTGAGCCAAGGGGTTCACCTGAAGACTCATAATTAGTGAAATATTAAACAGTATCTTGATCTAGTAATAAACCTTTATTTAGAAACATTTTTGCGTACTTTCATATATATACCTGATTACTCTGAGTTTAATGAATCATCTAGACATTCCCTTTGAAAGAAAAGCCTAACCTGTAATTTTATAATGAGGAATTATCCCATGAAAAAAGCTAAATTTATTTCAACATTCACTAAGCATTATAATCTATACCTCTGCCTCAACTAAAAACCTAAATTTAGGAAATTACCAGCTTATTTGTTTGTTGCATGACCAGATAAAAAATTCTTTTTTAAAACCTACAATATCACTATAAGGATCAGAAAACCTGTGAAGGTTTAAATACCTTCTTTTATTAAAACATGGCTATTTTTCCTCTTTTATTGAGTATGAATCTTAAGATATAACTATACTTACTTCATATCATAATGCTATATCAACCATAATTCTCCTTTAAACAGAACTATTAGGCTGCAACTGAATAATAAAAAAGCATATGCTTACTGTTGTTTTTATTTCTCATGTACACATCACAGTTATTTCAAAGATCTGGACTTTTTATGTTTTAGTGTGTCTTAAAATTTATATGAGCCTGACATGCACTACAACTTAGAAAGAATCAATCTATAATATATGTGTGCTCTGCATTTATGCTGCAACCAAGATTCCCCTCTTGCCTGCCAACATATCTTACAATACACAGGGGGCACTCAATGAGTCATCCCATGACATATCTAACAGCATGGATTAACTTGAAGGAGGGGTCAAATTATGGGCACTTTCTCCAAATTAGGAGCACTGTCAATTAAACTTTGCTGATCTCTGCGCAAGTTTTTTCCCAGCCTCAAACCTTACATGGAACCCTCTACTGTGCCACCCCCTGGTGACACAGTGGCTTTCCTCATATAGTATATTAGTCACAATACCAATTAATAAACCTCATCATATTTTATTCTATCTTGTCCTTTCTATTAGACTGTTGTCTTCACCAATCAAATACTGAACTATCATTGGTTCATTTTCAACAGTGGTAGCAGCAGTAGGTTGACGGCCTACCTATAAGAAAACCCCCCTAGAAAGGGCAAAGTATGGGCTGTCTGACTACTTCACACCAGGAAACCTTCCTCCCTATCCTTGATGGGGACATCCCCAAGGGATACATTGTATACCAAGACCAGTTAGCTCTCACCAGCATCTACAACTGCCTCTTCCTGGAACAACGTGACACCAGCGTCACCCCACCACAGTTAGACTTATATCAACTCATGCTGAATCTACAACTGGAGCCCTTTGTGGATGGCATGGAGGAGGCCAACATAATCAGTTGGATTCACTCCATGGAAACCTGCCACCATATTTGTCAAGTACCAGAACTCATGTGGGTTGCCACTGCATCTGGGCACCTCACAGGGCCTGCTGCAGTATGGTTCATCAACTGGACCAGTCAATAATACAAAGTTACTTGGACAACCTTTAGGGATGCTGCCAGGTCCTGCTATAGCAAAAAACTCTTGTCCATTGTAGTGGGGCCCATCTACTTGTTATCAAACAGACAGGCAGCGTCCCTGAATACCTCACTGCCTGGCAGCAAGCTCTTGTTGCCGCCCATGAAGCCATCACTGACAGAAATGCAATACTACTCACCCTCCTCATCAATGGGTTAAAGCCCCACATATGTAAATGGGTGCCTGTAGGGCACTGCACCTCCATCAATGACTGCTATAAGGCCATTTTAGAAGCTAAAAATCAGGCCTCAATGAGATTCCAAAGATCTGACAATGCACCCCCTAACCTTGTCCTGCAACTGAAAGCACCCACAACCAAGTAGGCTGCTGCCAACCTTGTCAGTAGAAAAATGGGACCAAATGCCCTCATGAAGGGGAACTCCAACTAGCTCATATCAAGGACTTTAGAAAATCCTGGGGGTTGTAGAATAAGAGGTTCTGAAAAACCAACTTGACCCACACTCCAATTGCTCTTTGCCAAGAATCCCTTCAACTACAACATAAACAAGGTAGTCCCTAGATGTATTCCAAGTTCATAATGATAACCCCGTCCTCTAAGACAGTATTCCTCAAATAAAATCTCCCACTTGGCCTACCCCTTTTATTTCTGTGGAAACACCCACAGACTTTTGGTAGATACTGGGGCCAACCACACCATGGTCAACCAGGAATATTTGGATTTCCAGCAATTAGACCAAGTTCCCAGTCACTTTAAAGCTATACATGTGGCCAACTCCCACAGAGTAACTATCACTCACAAGAAAGTACCCTTCTCTGTAAAAATGGGGTACATCCAGGTTAAGCTCTCTGGGCCAATAATGGCTGGACTCAGCCACAATGTTATTGCTGGCCTTGACTGGCTATAATATAATTGGTCATACATTGACTGGGACACCTCTGTTATTACCCTTAACAGGAAAAGTGTTGGCTTGCAAATCTACCCTGTCAAAATTAACAAGCTACTATATGACACTGTGTTTGTACAACTCACAGAGACAGGCACCTATGATTTCAAATGGGGAAGCTGAACTCTAACCAGTGCCCAGTTGAGGTCATCTGCTCTGAACCCACTACACCTCCCCCTTTGTAACAAGGCATCCACCAGCACTAGTGTCACTTCTTGAGGAGTACAAGGACGTCTTTAGAAAAACAAAGACCAATTGCCCCTTCCAAGAGAAATACAACATGCTGTTCATTTACAAGGGTAGCTGCCAAAAGCACAACCCCTTTATTCCTTGACACCCAAGGAAGACAAAACTCTCTGTCAACACCTTGTGAACACGCTTGATAAGGGCTTCATCTGCCCCTCTCTCTCATCATATGGGTCATTATTTTAGGGATTGGGCCATTTTTTAATGCACATGCTGCTCAAGTCGCAGCATAACACAGTTCAATTTTGAAAAATTAACTAGTTGCACATTTTATATTTAAAAAAATAATAACTCAATGAAAAATTAATATTTTTTCACATTGTAAACTATCAAAATGAAGCTAAGAATCCCATCTTTCTATTGGTGTAAAATTTTAATATGTATACTATACTCAATATTAAAGCAAAAGTAATTTAAAAGATTATAATCCAGATTTTATTATATGATTCTATCTAATGATATAAAGTAGATCACTTCAAAGCTAATAAAACTCTTTTTTTAATATACAAAGTATCTTTTTTATTTAAAAAATTAAAGATAAGATTGAGAGCTTTATTTTTGCATTTTATTTTATTTAAAAAGCTCAATTATTTAGGATTTTATGGCAGTTTGAAGTTAGGATGTTTTTATCACTGTTTAGATTAATTTTAAGGTTCAAGTGAGCTTTGAACCTCAAATTAAGCATTCTTTAAATAGAATTCTTTAATTTTTTTTAAAAATATGCAGAAGAGTTACAGTTAACTGAATACATCATTTTAATTGATTTACATTGATTACAAAGAGGATATGATGTAATAATGATGCTTAGCTGCTTCACATATATCACTTGTGTATGAAAACTGGGTATTTAATCAATTCTGCAAACATAAATTCAAGTTCAAACTATAGTAAAAGCTATCACACCATTTCTTTCAGAATGGTGTCATTTAGCTTGGTATATAAGAGCTAAAGCACCACAAAGCTTCTAATCCAAAAGACCCCATTCAAAGGCCACATTCTGATCAGAACTACTCCATCATTAAGGCACATTTCAGAGATCTGACCTAATTACAGATTCAAAATACTACCATGTCCTCAGTTAAATTTACTTCTGCCATGATACCCTTTTTTTCCTTGGGAGCTTCAACAAAAAGAGAAAGAATTGCAATGTTAAAAAAGGCATTCTCTTTATTGCTGGTGATGATCTTGATAATTGCATCAAGCACTTCCTTACTCAAACTGAATTTGGGAGATCTCAGTTCCTTCCAACTATTCAAAATCAAAAAAGCAATGAGTTCATTGAAAACTTAAAGGATCTCATGAAATCTTCTCCCCAAAAGCATCTTCTAGCCTTGCAATCTCAGGTTACTTCCAGTTACTCTTTAAAAGAGCTTAATGATATGGTATTTAATATAACCAAAAGTGAGTTTGAATACTCAAGAAAAATATATAAAAATAAAAATGTAAGCTTAAACAAAAAAAGCCAAAAAAAACAATAACTATTCATTAAAAAAAGAAATAACTAAAAAAAATAATTAAAAAATTGCTGGAAAATTCTTTTGAAACAAGCCAGTTTACAAAAAAAGTGCCTGAAAAAATTTATAAAGATATAGAAAAAGAGATGAGTAATTACTCAACTGAAATTAAATACTCTCTACTTAAAACAAAAAAGAAATATATGAAAATATGAAAATAAAAAATTAAATTTCAGTTTCAATTTCTACTTACTATAAATTAATTCCTAAAAATATAATAAAAAGTAAAAAACAAATTGATATGTGCAATATTTGTAATTTGAAAAGTTCACTAGAAAAAAAGAAGGAAGAATGTGAAAGTAAAAACTTACCATTACCAGAATCTATAGGCAATGACTTAAAGACTATTAATCAGCACCAAGACTTTTATGTTCATCAAAATAGGGAATATAAAAAATATATTAATGAATTAGATGATGAGTCTTGTGTTGTAGTTATAGATTATAAGGAAAACTTAAAGGTTGGAAGTGGTCCAATTGAGACCAATAATTGTTTTTATTCAAAAAAACCTATCTCATTATTAGGGTTTGCATTAGTTTTTATAGAAAACAATAAAACCAAATATAAATATCATGATTTTTTATCTCAAATATTATCACATGATTCTTTATTTTCAGATGAATGTCTAATTAGTCTTCTTAAATTAGATATATTTTAAAAAATAAAAAAAATAAAAGTGTGGACTGATAATGGAAATCATTTTAGATCATATGAATTTTTATATTACTTATTTAAAGAGGCACCTAAATATATTAAGGGTTCTATAAAATATAATCATTTTGTTGAATGTCATGGAAAAAGCATCGTTGATGGTCACTTTGATGTAATATCAAAAATGTTAAAGGAAAAAGAAAATGAGCTTTATATTAAAAATATTAATGATCTTAAAAATATTTTTGAGCAAGAAGAAAAAAGAAAAGAATTATATAAATCAGTACTATCAGGCTCAAACATTTCTCAAAAGTCATTCTTTTATATTTATGAAAGAAAAGTTAGGCCTATAAAAAGAGAGCTTGAAGTTAAAAATATGTGCATTAATCTTTCATATTTGATGAAAGATGGGAAGTTATATACTTCACCTCTAACATTTGAAAGTTTATCAGAATATTATGAGATAACTTATCATTTGAAATCTTGTGATGATACCAGAGAAACAAAAATATTAGAAGATGCTAGTGATGTATTGGGGCAAGTTCATGAAGTAGGGCAACTTACTATAGGGTGTACTTTAAATAGAGTTATCAGTCTTTCAAAAACAACAACCTTTTTTCTGAAACAAACTAAGAATATTTATGATGAGCCAAAGATAGGGTAATAGCGCTTATAGCTTTGGGGCTACTATTACTCTACCATGCAACTCATCATAAATATTTTTGGTTTGTAGTTTGTAGTTTGTAGTAGCACTTAATATATTTTCAATAATACTATAAGTTGCGCTTTTTGATTCTAAAATTGATGACTTATTTTTTAAAAAAATTATCCAAGCCCAAGATCAATTAAAGTTTTGGGATTAGTTGTATTTTAAGCTTTCTGAATAATTAGAATATGAATAATGTGATTAAGTCATAAAATAATCAATCTGGCGCCTAGGCATAACAAGAAAAATAATAACCCGTATGGGGCTGCTGTCTTCTTCATAGCCAAGAAGGACAGGTCTCTTTGTCTGGTAAGCAACTACCGCGTCTTAAACAAGGTGTTAGGGAGCTGGATGTATGGGTATTCTGGCCACCGCCAACACAATTAACATCTAATCATTGCCTGTTTTGGTGCCAATCCAGTATACCATTCTACATACCAAGAAAGGCAACAAATTAATATCACATGACTTGTCCAAGTATCCAGTGACTCAACCTAATCCTGCATATTACCTTCCCTATCTTTCATTTGACTTTATCCCTGCCATAGGCAAGCTATATAAGTCTAAAGTATTATCAAATAAAATATACTTCTCTTCTTTTTAATTTCATATTTGAAGCTTCCCCAAAAGTTGTTCTCATCACTGGTAGCAGCTATGGTTTTTTGACCACACCCATGAAAGAAAGAATGACTGAAAAGAACCCACCCACCTTTGCTCACGTACTCAACCAGGCTACATTCCAGGATACCTGGAAAATGTAATTCTGCATCCACAATATTGATAAAGATATACCTAGTGGATGCACCGTATTTGAAGGACTGGTCATACCCAAAGCATGCACCAAGATAATTCAATACAATTGCTCTCTCCAACCACAAACATAAAACTGCCTATCACAGGTGAAGTTACCAACACTAAGTAAATTTTTATCAACAAGTTCTTTGGTAAAAACAAAGAAAACATCATCAACTGGCTAGACTACTCAGCCACTAAACACTGCACCAGCCGCATCACCCACAAAAAATGGGTCCAGGAAGCCAGCAAGCGCCTGTATAGGGCCACAGCTAACTGGTTTGCCACTTGGGTTGGCTCACAGACTGAAAAAAAGCTTGATAACTGGGAAGATTTCAAAGACAATATCACCCACAACTTCCACGTCACCAAATCCCTCCAAGACATTGCAATACAGCTCAGCAACCTTCCTCAGAAGACCACTGTCACAGCTTACACCAATGAATTCAAGGAAATATGCTGCAAGATCTAAAACCCAGCAAAAGCTGACAATGTGCACACAAGAGCCTCATTCATTAATAGAATGAAACCCTCAGTTGCTGCCCTCATCTGCCCAGAGGCTAACACCTCCATGCCTGTGCTCATTGCAGAAGCCAAGCATGAAGAAAAACGCACAAACATGGAATATGCTGCACACAATGGCAACTGCTCCTCAAATGGCAATGACAGAGACAATTCTAATGGCAACAAATGCCAAAACACCAATCATAGCAACAGCAACTCCAATTGCAACAATGGCAATCACAGCCAAACTGCAAACTGCTCCTGTCCTAAGAAGGAGGACACTGTCAAAGTAAACAATGCTGAAACAACAACCCACTATGAATCTGATCCCACATTCTCTGACCTTGAAGGTCTCAAAACATAGGAGCAGGGAAAAGAGGAGGGGGAACAGGCCTTAGTACCCCTTCTCCCCCCAAACTGACAATAAATTGTACCAAGGCACAAACTTTGATGCTCGCATCCCACATGTCCCACAATCTTCCATTTTTATGAATGTAAAAATTAAAGATTGTGCACAACTTCTTGTCTACCCATGCACTTATAAGTCTTATACACATAAAATCTTCTTTGACTCTGGTGCATAATATACCATGGTTAGCAAATCATTTGTAATCAAATAAAAGATACCAGTTGTCAAATCCAACTTCAAATATGCCAGAATGGCAGACAAATAAAAAATTCTACTTGAAGGTGAAACAACTCCCTTCAGAATTGACCTCCAAGTCATTCAAACGTCCATCAAAGGACTTGTCATGAACAACATAAACTACGACATTGTAGCAGGCATGGACTGCTTTATCCAAGTGAACCTCAGTGTATGCTGGAAAACAAAGATCATGATCATCAAATGCAATAGAGTCAATTTCAACATCCTCAAAGAACCTAACAATCTCATCCTAAGAGACACAGTATTTGTCCAGGGCATAAATCAGGACAACTCAGAACATCTAAAAAAATAGTACCCTCCACATAATGAGGTACACCAAATTTAATAGCATACAAACGGTAAAAATTCAATGCCCAGAGCTTGAGGCACTCCTAAATGAATACACTCATGTATTTAAGGAAGAGCTCACAGAGCTACCCCCTGAACTGGAGGTCAAACATGGCATTGACCTATGCAAGGCCATGCCCAAACCTGACCCCCTCTACAGACTCTCCCCCATGGAGACACAAACCCTCAAAGAACAATTTGAGGAGAACCTAGCAAAAGGATTCATTTGCCCATCTGAATCCCTGTGGGGTTAGCAGTGTTTTTTAAAGAAAAAAGAAGGCTCACTATGTCTAGTAACAGACTACAGAGGCCTCAATGCAAGCGCAGTAAAGAATAAATATCCCCTCCCACTTATAGAGGATCTGTTTGCAAGACCCTCTGGAGCTAAACTTTTCTCCAAAATTGACTTCACCTCAGGTTAAAACCAAGTTGAAGTAAAAGAAATTAGACATACCAAAAACTGTGTTCTGTACACAATTCAGATCTTTTGAATGTAGGATAATGAACTTTGGGATGACCAACGCTCCTGCAACGTTTGTTACTATGATGAACCAAGCACTAAATGGTCTCTCAAATACATTATTCTACCTTGATGATATCATCATATTCTCAAAAACCAAAGAGGAACACCTCACACATGCTTGCAAGACACTCAATTGACTTGCAAAGTACAAACTCTGTGCAAAGCCTAGCAAGTGCCAATTTATGGAAAATGAACTCTTGTTTTTGGGCCACATTGTCTCTGATGGTGGCATCAAATAAGATCCATATAAGATAAAAGCCATGAATAACATGCAACTCCCCACTTCTGTTAAAAAAAGTTAGATACTTTCTTGGAATGGTAGCTTACCTAAGGAAATACATCAAATACTGCAGGAAACTAACTGCACCAATCAATACCTAACCAAAGGTAATGCCAAAAAGAAATTCATATGGACACCAGAATGTGATAAGAATTTCCAACTACTTAAACAAGCTCTGATCAAAGCACCAATCTTGCAATATCCTAATAACAACAATGCTACAAGCTTGAGTTGGATGCCAACAACACCACCATGGGCACAGTACTACGCATCTGCCAGCCAGGGTAGCAAGACTTCCTTCCAGTATGTTAAAAAAGTAGAAAACTAACTAACACTGAGCAGAGGTACTCAATACACAATAAGGAATTACTAGCAATATACCACACATGCAAGAAATGGAGATGTTATCTAGAAGGACATTTGAACGTCTGAGTAATAACTGACCATTAATTCTTAATCTATTTCAAACTCAGATTTCATCTAAACAGCAACAAGCCAAATGGATGTCCCTACTATAGCAGCTCAATCTGGACATCCAGTATAAAAGGGGGCAGAGCTGATCACAGCTGATGCTCTCTCTAGGCTATGTCAGCCAAGAGATGATCATCCTGATCACCTGGACCCTGACTGGCCCAGCCTATATAATACTGAGTACAAGACAAAAGGAAAGGATCCCTCCACACACCAACTAACCCATGCTACGCTAGTAAGGAATCAAAAACATTTCCACATATCAAATGGCATGGTATACCAAATAATCAAGGATAAACACATTCCATACATTCCACTCGCACAAAGAGTTGACACTATACTAAGACACCACCGTCTTCTAGGACAAACAAAGACTAAAAATCTATATCTCACATTAAAAGAGATAGTATGGTGGCCCAACCTGAAGCAAGACATAATTGATGTTCTAAAGAAGTGCACAGTGTGTGAGAAATACGCTAGCACCAAAGCTCCATAACCAACAGTTAATCCAGTACCAGACTCTGAATCATTCAAGGTTTGGGGAATGGACATAATGGGACCTTCCCAGAAGCAAAAACTTAACAACACTTTCTAATTGTAGCCATTGACTTTGCTACATGAGGCCCATCTGCTGGGCAACACAGAACCACAAAGCAGAAACAATAAATTTCTTCATCAACAAGGCAATAATAGCCAATTAAGAAACTGCTGACTACATCATAACAGATGAAGCCACAGAGCTATCAGGTCACATAGTAAACAATAAATTTAAAATCCAAAAACATCAAACCCAAACAACCTTGCCCTACAGGCCACAGGCCAATGGCAGAGTTGAATGCCTAAACAGCAGTCTCATCAGAACCCTTGAGAAAATAATGGATGGCAAAGCCAAAGACACATTGCCACTATACATGAAACATGCATTATTAGTATTGTGGGTATGCACCAACCAAGAGACAGGCTACTCACTGTTTGAACTAACATACAGATACAAGCCAGAGATAGTCACCCGCAATAACCAACCATATGTGAAGATCCCCCCGGGAAAACATCCAACAGTAGAACAAGCACCAGCTCTACAACACATACACCCCAAAGCTAAAATAGCATAAACCAAGAGGCTCAAAGCACAAAAGGTGACCTCTGCAGAGGAACAACTACCCATCAACTACCCTGTCTGTATCCTAGCAGAGAAAAGGAAGAAGTTGGAATCAGTACACAGAGGACCAGAAGAAGTCATCAGATACCAACCAGACAGAAATACCTATCTAGTCAAGTTTCAAGGCACCAAAGTTCCCATCATCAAGAAATACCACAGATCCCACCTTTGCCTCAGCAAAGGGGAACACTCAACACAGCCAGTAACCACTAGCAAACAACTCCAGGAACATCAGGGGGCAGCCATTAAGACAAAGCCACCTCCTGATGTACCAGAGTAACCCCTTAAGGGGGGTGTTGAGGAGCTGGATTTACAGGTATTCTGGCCACTGCTGACACACTTAACATCCAGTCATTGCCTGGCTTGGTGCCAATCCAATATACCGTTCTACATACCAAGAAAGGCAACAAACCAATATCACATGCCTTGTCCAAGTATCCAGTGACTCAAACCCATTCTGCACACGACCTTCCCTATCTTTGATCCAACTATATCCCCACCACAGCGCAAGCTATATAAGTCTAAAGTATAATCCAATAAAATATACTTCTCTTCTTCTTAATTCCATATTCAAAGCTTCCCCAAAAGTTGCTCCTCATCAAAGGTGACATTCAAGAATAAGTACCCCTGCTAGTAATTGACAACATTTTTGACACACTTGTGGGTGAAAAGGTCTTTAGTAAGAGCAATTTCACGCCAGGGTACAACCAGGTCCACATTGCGCCAGTGGACAAGGAAAAATTGCTTTTTGCACATGCTATGAGTTGTTTGAGTGCCAGGTCATGACCTTCAGAATGACCAACACTCCCTCTAACTTTACCATGTTGATAAATAAAGCCTTTGAAGACCTGGTTAGAAAATGTGTTGTTGTGTATCTTGACAACATTATTGTCTTCAGCCAAGACCAAACAACAAATCTCTAACACCTTTGCGCTGTACTGAACACCATTTGTAAACATCAGTATAAGCCCAAGACTTCCAAATTGAGTTCCTACAGTTAGAGCTTCTATTCCTGGGACATACTATATTGCACAAGGAATAAAGCCTGACCCTTCTAAAATAAAGACAATCACCAGCATGTCACCTCCCATCAATGTTGTTCAGGTGTGCACATTCTTGGGAATGGTTGCATGTGTGCGGAAGTTCATCCTAAACTTCAGAAAAATAATTGCACTTATCACCTCTCACCAAGCTCCTAAACACCAAGCAGTGCTTCTACTGGACACACACCAGAGACCAGGCCTTTGAGAAGTTGAAGCAGAGACTTACAACTGCACCCATACTACAATTATCCAGCCAAAATTACCAGTAAAAACTCAATAATGATGCCTCTGACAGGGCCATAGGGGGCATAACAAGAGCGGAAATCAAATAGGGTACCTTCCTTTCAATGGTCTAAAAATCCAGGAAGCTTATTGAATCAGAGCAACATTACCCCATAAAAGATAAGGAGTTAGCAGCAATTTTACACTGCATCAAGAAATGGTGCTGTTACCTGAAAGGAGCCATGTTCCCACCCCAAGTCTTGAAAGATCACAAGTCTCTTCAGTATTTCAATAATCAGTCACACCTGACACAGCATCAGGCATGATTAGTCAAGTGTCTGTCCCTGTAACAGATATACATTGAGTACAAGCATGGGAAGCAACTTGTTACAGCTGACACTCTCTCAAGACTCTATGTAGTGTCCATCCCTGGGGATAATGGCTTGGATCCAGATTGGCCAATGATTTACCTCTGTCCTGAAGCAACTTGTTACAAATGCCTTAATTTGGTAACCATCTGCAAGCTAAAGGACAACAAAAATCAGATCACCACCAATGCTGGCAACGTCTGCCGCCAGGTGGAGACAGGTGAAAAGATGCCCTACATTCCCACCACACAATGAGGGGACATCATCCCCCACTACCACCACACCTTAGGTCATATCAGAGGACATAACCTCTTCAAAATCATGAAGCATAAGGTTTGGGGCCCTGTATGCGTCAGTATATCCTGCACCTTCTCAAGACATGTGTTTTGTGTGAAAAGACACATCCAAACCTGCCCACCCATATCAGTCTTATCAATCAAGGCCATGGAGCCCTTCAAACAAAGGACTCTTTATTGTGGGGCCCCTGCCTGAGGATAGACTGGTCAATAAATACATCATCACGGCAATTAACTACTTTACCAGTTGGATAGTGCCATGGGCAACCACCAATCACACTTCTATCACCACCACTTGGTTCATTGGCAAGGAGATTGTGGCCTGTTTTGGCCGCCTCAAGAGTCTCATTACTGATTGGGGGCTGAACTTATAGGTGGTGTTATGAAAGCATGCTGTGTCAAGAACGCCCTTCAACAAGTGGTTGTAACACCATACCATCCATAGGTCAATGGACGTGTAGAGCCTCTAAATGGCTTCCTGGTACAACTAATTGCTAAACTCTCTCAGGAGCACCCAAATACTTCCTGGACCAAACATATCCCCACTGCTCTACTTTTCTTATAAGCTAGAATCAATTATGGTACAGGATTCAGCCCCAGCACTCAACCCCTTTGGGACTCCCAATGGCCTAGAAGGGGTAGAACAAGGGAATTTACAGTCAACTGTCCCTGGGAAACCTCCTCTTGTAACTACCCCCTCCCTAAGTCAATGGAGCAACAAAGCTCGTAACACAGAGCAAGAGCAGATGAAGGGGGCAACTAAACACCTTGAGGCAAGATATTTCATGGGTGATCTTGTCTAAACTCTTAACCCCAACTCTACAAAGCTTGAAACCAACCACCTTGGGCCCTTCAAGATAGCTGCTGTCTATGCCAACCACGCCTACCAGCTCAAATACGCCCAAGGAAACACCAAGACCCTCCACCATGATTGCTTGGGCCCCTGATGTGCCATTCCCACACAAAATTGTGATGTAAATTGACAGATAATAAGAAGCATTCTCCATGTGGTGGGGAATCACCACCCAAATCCACATAGAGTTGATGATTAACCACCAACAAAGCTTCAGATACTGTTTGGTAAAATTACCAAAGGATACAATAGGGTTAAGCAAAAGGATTAAGCCTAATCAGAAAAGTCTTAGTTAAATGGCCTGGGAGAGAATTAATATATCTTCTGCGTAAAAATTATGACATTAAGAAGGAACATCTGTCTCTGGTTTTGATTCTGCAGGGAAGACAATGAGATTCTGGGCCATTGGAGTAACATTGGGGGTGCCAAAAACAAAGTATCAATGACAGGTCCCCATCTTCCAGTAATGATTCAACTTAGGATCAAATTATACAGGATTTAGCAGAGTAGGCCAACTATGGGATGCATTATAAAATAAAGTTAGACCAGAAGAATATTTGGTTTATTTGAGAAATTCTTTTAGGAAGACTCAACTCTTAAGAGTTGAACAGTGAAAATTCTTCAATATGTACCAAATTTTGACTAAGCAATACCACCTGGATCCATGGCTCCTATTCTGTCTGCATCATCCAAAGAGTACCTGGTCCAGAACGCAAAAAACCCTTGCGTGACTAATTTTTGGTGTCTGTTCTGCTAATGAGATTGTATTGAGAGACTCCCAGATTAAAAGCTATTTATCAGTGTCAACTTGCAAGGGTATTGAATCCAGATGGCAAAATGAAGCAGCAGTAGCCCATTTATAATTGACAGTTTGATTCAAATCTGTTAAATTGGTTAACCTGGGTAACAATCCGCCCTACTTTTGAGCCTTGCAGCTAGGGTGAGTAACCCCGGTATTATGAAACCTACTGAAACAAAAATATCTTCAAGTGTACCTTTTCAGACCTTGCACAGGTTCCAATCCTGATGCCTGAAAACAAGCAGGGGGCAAGGGGGTGTTGCAACCAAGATTACATCTTTTCCTGCTACATATCTCACAATACACAGGGGGCACTTGATGAGTTGCCCCATGAAGTGTTCAATGACATGGATCAATCTGATGGCAATGTCAAACTGTGAGAACCATCTCCTAATTAGGATCCAGTGCTAATTTGACACAATGATCCCTGTGCAAGCTATAACACAACCCAAACCTTATATCAAACCCGCCACTGTGCTACCCCCTGTGGACTTGTGGCTTCTCTATATGGTATATTTATTGCGATATTACTCAATAAACTACATCTTTTCTTATTCCCTTATTTCTATTGGACTGTTGTCTTCCCCAATCAAATACTGAACTATCATTGGTTCAGTTGCAACAGTAAGGTACTATCCTTTTAAGAAAAAAGTAAAAAAAATTGTCAGAATTGTATTTGATGGTTTAGCAAACAAAAATCCAAATCAAAAATAAATTTTATTACAAATCATGAAATTATATGAATCCAGAGTATTTTTTATGTTATCCTTAAAGAGTTCCTCAAAGCAGCTAGAAAATAGTGTATTGTGATAATGTTTTAGAAAGGGTTGGTGGAAAATTTTGGTATATCATAGGCATGGATATAACAGCAGTCTAGCTCTGTGGTATGGTATGGTATTTTCTGTTTGTTCTTTGATTGGCGCAACTTAAAGAAACATGTTTGATTTCCAACATTGACAAAGACATTGTCCTCATTGCTGTCAAATAAGAACTCTCCGTTGACGCAGCTTCTACCCCTTCTGCTTTTACATACAAAACAATTATCTAAAGTGTACTCAATTATGCCCTTCAGGCAAGACCTGACCCTCACTTTAGAATGTTCACTTACGAAATTGAATGAAGTTGTGAAGACTCAGGACAATGTCTAAAAGTTTCATGTCGCTCTATCAATAATGGCTGGGCTAAAATCCACGCTGCGTCCAATGGATTTCATGCGGATCCGAAATAGACACATGCTTGGCCAGAACACTCCTGCAGCATGACCCGCAAATGACGTATGTAAGGAGCATGCTTATTCTAACCATGCGTACACTGCCTTACTCCTTGACCGGCATCATTTAGAAGCAACTCATATTTAATAGAATTAAGGCCCCTATAAACCAATCATCACAGCCTAGCGTTATACTCTTTACCAGCAAGTATCTTCCCCAAATCCAGTGATTTTAAACTCAAATACCAAAATGTTTCAATAAACCCCAATAATTCCAACCAATCAGAAAATTATTATTAAATAAATGGACACTTTTCCGCGCAGTTTTCCTGATGCTCGGATTAATTCAAATAAAACAACAATTGATTTTTTAAAAAGATCTAATTCCAGTTGCAAATATTCATTAAAAAACTAAGTCTAAAGTATTTTCGAAAGATAGATACTTTGAGTTTTAGAGAGATAACTATTTTAAAAATAAAATAAAATGGTTAAGTGGACGAGTTAAATAAATAAATTAAATCCCTTTTTAATAAAAATAGGATTTAAAGATTTTACTCGATTTGACCTTCAAATCTAGTGTTAAAGCCAAGTATTTAGATTAGACTTTATATAAAT
This sequence comes from Entomophthora muscae, assembly GCA_014839935.2. Lineage (NCBI taxonomy): Eukaryota > Fungi > Entomophthoromycota > Entomophthoromycetes > Entomophthorales > Entomophthoraceae > Entomophthora > Entomophthora muscae. The sequence goes on from QTSX02007228.1 coordinate 79,888, forward strand.
AATTCGAGAGCCCAGACTAAACCTTGATTTTGACTCGACTTCAGTTGGTCAACCAAGACCCACGATTGTCCACTCTACTTTCAATCACTCCAGAGGAATTATTAGGGTCCATGCTTCAAGCACTGCTATAACTATCTAGCCAATGGTAATGCTCCAATATGCAACTCTCTTCCTAGGACATGTGCAATAGTTCACTCAGTGTGTATAAAAGCATTTGACAAGCAAGTCAGAGCAATATGAACTCTCTTTTCCTGACTATTCTTGCTTCTATTGCTGGCTCATATGCCATTGGCTCCAGAATCTTGGATTCAGCACTCAAGTTCCAGCAGCACAAGGACATAAGAGATCAAAAAACTATGTTCACCCTCACCACTCCGCAGGGGGAGACCAGATGTACCACCAAAGGAATCAAGCTTAAATGCAAAGATGAAAATAGCACATTCATTGCCACTCACAGCAAGATCTTTGCCTTCACTGAAAACCAAGTTTGTGTGTTTAATAATTCCAAACGGGAAGAAATTGGAAATTGGCCCGCTCCAATGGTCGACTATACCTGTTCGCTCAACTTGTGCCTGGACTTAAATGCAAGAGAAGTTTATTTCAAACCCTCGACAAATTAAAGTATCCCTTTTAGCTTATTGCCATACAAATAAACTATTTTCACGTGACGAAAAAGGCTTTTCAGTTAAAATAACAACTTTAGCCATTTCAATAAAAGAAAGCAAATTAAAGCCAGTAAACTATTTTTATTAAAAGGTCCCTTTTTACTGGGGGTTGATTATTTTTTTAAATATCCTTAAAATAAATTTACAATAAAAGGAGCCCCAAGCTATTCAATTTTATATTTTTCAAATGGTTGAAGAGCAGGAAAGTATCCATTTTAACTAATATAGACTTTTTAAAACGGTTTAACTAAACTGTTAGCTGCCGTTTTCACCTCATATTATAATACAGAACTGAGTGCTCAAAAGGAAATATATACACAATTTCAAAAAGCCTTGAGTCAATATAATAATACTTTCTAAATAAATAATGAATGGTATACCCTTCTATAAACTATGCAGTTGGCACCCTCTTATTGTAAAAAAGCTTTTAATTTGGTACCAACTTTATGTCCTACTTTTGTTTCTAAAAATGTATTTAAATTATTATGACATTGTCAACCAGGAAGATTTGAGCCATCCAAACTTCCATTTTGAGAGTCATCATCCTTCTTTTTCATAAAGATAGTTCAGTCACATGAAAAATTGTCACACTATCATTCCCAGACATTATTGATCCTTCAAATCAAACCCCTACAATAATTGAATTTTGTCAATAATGTCGTAAAAGTGCTGTATTAGAAAGTTACAAGGGGAAGATATTTTGAAAACTAGATAATTATTTTTATTGAGATGTATTACTTATATAGTTAAGGGGAATCATATTAAGAGAAACAAGATTAGGACAATCAATCAATTTAATTGGACAGGGTGTGGCTTTATTCCCACAATGTGTCAAGCACAAAATGAGAGTTTCTACTGAGTAGAGATTGCCACTGGTTCTTGTTGCCTTGTTTAGAAACTTGAGTTGACTTCTTCATTTGGCTTCAAGTGGTGGGGAAGTCAGTTTTAGTAGTACAGGGTCTCTTGTGCGGCATTTTAGAAGGGGATTGACTCCGCTGTTTTGACAATAAGAGTTTGGGTACATGAGAAAAGGACAAGCCAGTGAAAAAAGAACATTTCTGGCTATTCAACCATCATTAGCCTAGTAAACTTGGATATAGGGTTGAAACATCCAAAGGAGCCTGCCATGTATCCCAGCAAATATTAAAGCACTGAAAAAGAAAGTACAGTAGCAGTTAGACTTGTTTTTATATAGGAATCTTGGGATATACTTGATTATGCTGGTGGTTGATAAATGAATCATAGTTTAGTATAGATCCTTATTTGTAAGGGTTTGAGTAGGTAGAGGAAGTGTCATGCCTTGCCCCAAAGGGCAGGCTCTTAAAAGCAAAATCTAAAGGTTTCAAACTTGATATAAATTAAGTAATTATTAGTATCTTATTCAATGATACAGTAGTTTTAAAAGCTATGGCAACAAGCAAAAATACTTCAGATTTAAACAAAATGATTTCAGATTTAAACAAAATCCAAGTTGCGCAAGATTCAGGATTCAATTAATTTAAATATTTTTGGTTAATAAATGAACTGTCAAACAAAAAACAAAATTTCACTAGCCCATTATACAAAATTATATCAAAAATCAAGCGTTGTAGTTCAAACCACAAACAAAATGAACTGACACAACAAGTGAAATGGATGGATGCTATTCTGGAGTATATTATAATCCAATCAGGATTCATATGGGGCACCAACAGAAGGACCAAAATGAAACAAAATTTGAGCAATCTAGAAGCAAGATTACACAAGCACAAAACAAAATGAACTCACACAAGATGTGTAGTATGAGAAGCCTAAAATAGAAAACTATCAATTTAATAGCCAATCAACAGCTATCTAATTTGGGAACATAGGCATTTTATCCATTTTCAATGCTCCAGATTTGTATGAAAAGGTTTTGAGAACCTTCCAAATATGGACTTTAGATTACAATAAAAATAAGTCATTAAATTTTAAAATTTCTACTTTTAGTGATTTTATCCTAGGTTTTTTACAATGGTTTTTACAAGCAATATCTTTGACGGCCCCAGCAGCCAAGCCAGCAGCAGCCAGACCAGCTTCAATGGATGAGAGGCTCAGAATGTGGAGGCACCAGTTTACACCCAAGCCTTTGAGGCGGGTAATGAGAAAGCTGACCTGCTACTGTCCCCCGACCCATATGGCTTTGACTTGTTTGAGAGTCACTTAGCGTCTAGCTCTGCCCTTGCTCCCACACCCATCTCTGCACAAGCTGCCCGTCAACCAACCAATCAGGATGGCACCCTTGATTCAGAACAACTTCTTGCCACCGCCTAACCTGCCCCCCCTCAGCCAATCAGGCTTCAGCTCCCGCCGCCCAGCGCCCCAAACGCAGAATAATCACTGCCCAAATTCTTCAGGAAATTGTGGCACTCAACCTGCAGGGTCTGTCCTGGGATCAGATAGCCAGCCAATTATAATTCACCTGGGCTACTTTCATGCAGGAATTCAACAACCTGATGAATAAGGGAAATCTGATTGGGACAGCCAAAGAAGGCCACAGAGTCCCAGATCAATGAGGCATACCCAATAATGCTTGACCTCCTCCAGCGGGACCCCAAGCTTCCCTTGACCCAGGTCCAGAAGCAACTTGAACACCATGGCATTTGGGTGTCTGAGTGCATGGTGCAGCTCTGGATGCATGGAAAGGTGGCTTCAATTAGGGTTCTTACAAATTTTGCCAGCAACCAATGGGATGGCGCTGAGGATTCCCCATATGACACCGCAATTGAATCAACCCTGGTCAGATGCTTTACAAGTCTAAAAGATGACATCATGTTTGTCATGTACTACAAGTTATCAATTGTATTTGACAATTTTTGTGAGCAAGGAAAAGCCGCCACCAAGAATGGAAGGAAGAAGGTCAAGAAGGGGACATTCATTGGTGCATTTCTGGCTGTTTCAGCCAAGGGTTTTGTCTACTATCAGACAAACCCTGATTTCATAAATGGGTACTCATACAGCCACATCCTCAGTGGATTGCTTGACTCCTGGGATGGCTCAAATTCCAAATACTGGGTTTTCTTGAGCCATCAGATGGAGGGAAGCTCCTCTGCCCTCGAGGCCTTCCAGGAACGCGGGCACCAGGCCTCTGTGTACCCAGCTGGTCACGCCAACGTCCATCTGGCAGATGTTGTGCTCTTTAATATTGGAGATACACTCTGGGAGCGCCACCCTCAGGCTTTCAACGACCTCTATTTTGGGGGCCTTGAACACAATTTTCTCTTTGGTCACCAAATGGTGGCTGACTTGTTTGTGCAAATGGTTTTCCATGTGAACATGGGCAATCAATCACGCAAGGATAAGTGCCTCCTACCCTGTGCCCCAGCCACCTACAAGCTCATCCAGCCAATGACTGATGAGGAGTACAATGAGCGGTATATGGCAGCCATCACACGCAATCCTCCTGCCTCCACCCCCACCACCAACACCCCTAACCCGCAAACCCAACCCATCCAATCCCAGACCCCCCAGGCCAGCGCCGCCTCTATGTATTCCTTCCCGCGCCATTCTGCCTACTAGGCATCACTCTTCCCTGCCTCAATAAACCCCCTGGTCCCAAAAAATTTCTATCTATATTATCTTTATTTTGAATTTCAATTGTTTGTGTTCTCTTTGTTTATAGTTGGCTATATTCTTTATGTTCAGCTTATTTCTATAAAATCATATATTTACTATGTTGTGTATCTAGATCCTGAACACAGTTATTTTTAGCACCCAAACACATCCCCTTGTGAAAACATTAACAACAATTTGGTGATCAACTGAATTTAAATTAGAAAATTATAGGTTAATTGTATTTAGATAAAGTTGTTACTGATCTAAATTCAAAATCTTAATGATAAACTTTAAGCCAATCAGGAGCCAAGTGATAAAGTGATTGTTGTGACATAAAGGGTCATTCAATAATTCTTTGATGCATGTGCGCTAATTAATATGATTGGCTGGATGTTTTATCATTGTACGCCATTGCCGCTGTGGCAAGTTGTTGATGGACTAGTGCTAACCCAGCAGCTGATTGGGCACTAGTCCATCAACAACTTGCCACAGTGGCAATGGCGTACAATGGCAAAACATTCAGCCAATCATATTAATTAGTGCACATGCATAAAGAATTATTGAATGACCCTTTATGTCACAACAATCACTTTATCACTTGGCTCCTGATTGTCTTAAAGTTTATCATTAAGGTTTTGAATTTGGATCAGTAACAAATTTATCTAAAAACGGTTAACACTATAATTTTCTAATTCAAATTTAGCTGATCATCAAATCATTGTTACTATTTTCACAAGGGGCTATGTCAAGTACCAAAAATAATATGGTAATCAAGGAAACAATGCCAACACAAAGCAAACAACACATATTGAGATGAGCGTAAAACATATACACAATGGGTAAAAAGATGGGATAATGTAGTAAATAGGAAAAAAAGGAATAAACAAAGAGGCAACAGTATCAAAATAATACAGAATTTATTGAGGCAAAAGCTATAAAAACATATGGAATTGTTAGTAAAAAATCAATGAGAGAATTGGAAAAGCTTCTGAAGGACCTCAACTTGGTGATCGCCAAAATAAAGGACATTGACTGCAAGGTCAAAGCCAAAGTGAAGTCTGCCGTCCTCACTGGGGACAAAATTGACAAGGTGTCTGCAAAGGCACTAATGTCAAAAATGCCTGACACCCCAGAGAAGCAATCAAGCGCTTACTAAATATTCAAAAAAACTGTGGTTGAGGGCCTCCAGTTCAAGGCATATAATCTTTCTGCACTGTCTGTCTGGGTTGATGACCCAGAGATGTATGCCCACCTCAAACCCGCCAAGCATGCCAGGGCAGAGGATACCAAATTGCCCGCATAACTGCTTGCGCCAAGAATGGCAAAGTTGGCTGAAGCCGCCAGCAAGGAAGAAACCCAAGAACGTAACCTAAAAAATTATAACTAATAAAAATTCCTAAATACTTTTTTTAGAAGATGTTGATGGTAAACTCCGCTGGGTCCTGGTCCCTTTTGTCCCCCCCACCTTCTATGCCAACTATGCTAATCATGTGGCAAGGCAGCTTTTCCTGTCCCTCCCTGTCTTGTGGGAGCTTGAAGACAGGATCCATGGTACATTCTCAATGTCCAGGGAGGCATTGACTGGGCTTTTGCATGGTGAGGGGGCATCTGAGTGGGTAGTTACTGCCTACAAGGATGCCCAACTGGTCCGCCTGGACCTGGTTAACCTCAGTGGAGTTTACTGTGTAAACTCCATTGAGCTTATTTGGGACGTCCTGTTGACGCTCCCATTCAAGAATATACTGGAGATGGGCCAGGCTCATGCGGCTGCTTGCTTCTGCTTCCCAGTGGAGCATACCATCTCTTACCTGTTGGAGAACTTTGGGTGTGTGGTGTCAAAATTGGCTGTTGTAGACGCAACAGCTGTAAAGAAGACAAAAATCCTCCTGGCGGACTTTGGCTGGCCTGGATTGCCAACAAGACGGGGGTCCCTGCAGCTATGGAGCTGACCTTTGCCAAAACCAAGCACAAGAAGAAGATTAGCAATGTATACAACAAATTGTGCGAGTTTACAGAAGCCTTTGCTGGACAAAGGCTTCACCTCATTGTTTACCTTGGGTATCTTTTCTTCTTCAGGATGAGTGCCAGTGTAGAGGACCTAGACAGGGTCATTATTGGGGTCAACAAGGCCAGGCTCTCACTGGACAGGAATAAGGTCCTCCCTGGGTACAACTCAGTTAATCACGTCATCCAGGACGCCCTGGTCCTGGCTGGCATCTTTGGGTTTGCAGCCCCACCAGAAAAGCTGCTCCTCCATTCCCACCTCACCATTCTTCCTTTTACCAGCAGGCACAAATACTTTAATATGGGTGTATCCACCGTCCACAGTGTGGTGGTGGAGGTTGTGTGCCACCTCCATTGCGGGGTGGGTACATACTGCCGAACCCATTATAGGTGCACTTAATTTTATCTCTATATCAATAAATATATTTATACTCTACTATATTTTTATATTATAAATAATTTTTCAAATAATATTTTAGCAAACAAGATTTGCAAAATATATTGCAGAAATGGGTTTCATAAAAGTATAAAATAATATGGTAATAAAATAAATTTCAACTTTACAATTTACGTTTAACTTTTATAAGACTATTTTATATTTATTTGACAAAAGTGATATAAGCATATTTGCATAATCCAGTATCAAGTGTTTGGGATAACCTCAGATGACATATTAAATAATATATAATAAAATAAATAAATTAATTACATCTATTGATGGATCTTCTGAATGTGATTGCAGGCGTGGAACCATCTAAATATAAAATGATAATCAATAAATCTTGAATAGTAAATTAGAGAATATAAAAAAATTGGACACACTAAAACCTTTAATTGATTGGCTGTTTGGCTAGGCACGCAGGGATGAACAAATCAGCGTGGCCATAGAATTTGGCCACGGTCTCAGCTGGGAGGGTATGGATCCTGGCCTGCAGCAAATCAAACAGGTCCTTGGTCCCTGTTATGGTTCCTTGCTTGACAACTTGCTTGAGCCACGCAAAGACTTCTTTAATGGGATTTAGGAAGGGAAAATAGGCAGGGAGGAAGAGAAGGCGCAAATTTGCCATGGCTAATTGCTGGGGGCATACTGCAATGCTTGTGTCAATCATTGGGAATTCCTTGAGAATGTCAGCCACCTTGTGGAGACCAACATTGTCCAACACAATCACATTGGTGAAGCCCAGGCTTGTGCACCTCAGGTGCTCCTGGACCAATCAGAGGAATGACAAGAAGGTACAGCTGTTGTGAGAACCCAATATCATTTGATAAAGCTCAACCCCCTTTGGACCAAGGAGAGCCACCATTGAGTATGCTGTGGCGCGGACTGCAGCACGCTGAGGCATCCCATCATTGGAGCCTTTTGGGACATAGCCATACTCATTCCGCATAGACAAGGCAAATGCTGATTTGTTGATATAATAGAATTTCATTGTTCCCTTGGCTTTGAGGGCAGTGTATGCCTCAGCGTAATTTTCTGGGTCTTGATATTGGCTGGGCTGTTCCAATTGTAGGGGGATACCCTGAGCTTTTTCCAAGAAAATTACATTCCCTTGACCAAATGATAATAGAAGGAAATTGAGGCCTTAACCCCAAAAGCAGACTCAACCATGGCCTGTATATTTGCCAGTTCAAGATAGCAGTCCCAGGTGATCCACTGGCAGGTTGCCCATTTGTGCTCCTTGGTGAGCATGGTGGAAACACACAAGGATTTCTCCGCGGCAAGGACTCGGCCAGTATCAATGAACTTGTTGAAGGTCTTCAAGTCGTACTTGGGATCCACCCCAACAAGAGCCGCAGCTGCCTTGTAATCACCAGATTCCTGCATGAGCCAGAGAAGGATGATGCGCTTAATGTCAGGAATGCGGTTGTGAGCGGGCTTTTTAGTGGTGGGGATTGGCTCATCGGCGTTGGGCACAACACAGGGCATGTGCACCTTGGTGTAAAACGCAGCAACTTTCTTTAGCACTAACTGTCCCTCATTGGTTTAGTAGAACTTAGTCTCCTTGGCATTCTCCTGATTGCCATTACTGACGTAGGGCTTGTAGCTAGTATCAAGTACAGGCTTCACCTTCTCCAGCATGGCTGACAGGACCAACTCTTACTGGTACACAACGTCAAACACATACAAAGTAAGTTCTACCTCCTTGTTTCTAATTGTTTTGGTAGTGGTAACCTTGGTGGGCTTCTGGGTCAGCTTTGGGACCCAAGGGTTTATGCTCTGCACTCTAGCAGCTTGTGCTCCTTGAACCAGCTGTGTCAGTGCAGCATCACTATAGAACTCTCCTCTCCCACCTCCCTCCTGAGTAGGCACTTGTGTTGTACTAAGTCTATTCTTTGACCTGCGGGGGCAACTGCAACTGCGGCGCACAACGGTTGCAATGGTAGTCTGTTGCTGTGTTCCTTCCATTTTGAGAAATTAATAAAATATTAAATAAAACTTAATTAAGATACTCCCTATTTTTAATTTTTGCTTTTATCTGTTTATGGATATTCAATTAATATTTTTTCTCACCCAATATCCCAATTATAGATTTTTTATTTCTTAGTTAGTTGTTTTTGGTTTTACCACACCCATTTTAGAATACTCAAAACAATTTCCACCCATTTTCCCATATTTTACACCAAATTAAGCACCCAACACAATATTTTTAAAAATTTTGTTTCAGATCTTGTGTCTTATTTTAGATACCTTGGTATCATTCTTGATTACAACCCATTGCACAAACTGATTGAGTGATTTCATTTACATTGTGAGTTGCTATTGTGTTTTGTTTTTGGATTGAGTTTTGACACACCATGCTTGGGTGTATTTTGTCACCAATTCACATAGTAAACATATGTACACCAAAAGTCAACTCACACCATTTTGTTTGTGAATCCATGTATTTCAGATAATATTTTGAATGGTTCTGCTTTGCGTGTGAGTGCTTTGTTGCTGTGTTGACTCATTTTGCCCATTAACACCAATAAATCCTGTTAACAGAGTGTATATTTTAACCTGAGAGTTGGATTTTGTTTAAATCTGAAATCATTTTGTTTAAATTTGAAGTATTTTTGCTTGTTGCCATAGCTTTTAAAACTACTGTATTAGTTACCTTTATTATTTTGCTTTCAGGTTTGGCTTTTGCTTTTGTAGCGCATGCAAAGTTGTTCCATTCTCTTTTCTTTATAAATCTTATTTTAAAATAGGCAAATTTTGTTCTATTCCTGCTTACACAACTGCTGCTTTTCCTACCACTGCAGTTGCAGATCTTGCGCTTGTAATCAGGCTCTTATATCTTTTCTTTCCCCTGGTTTATCAAAATAATTGGCTTTCAACACAGTTTTTTCCACTGCTGATCTTCCCCCACAAGATCAATTATCCTATAAATAAAGACGTCCAGAGGAGCAAGCTTTAAGCCAAATATCTAAATGGTTTTCTCTAATCCATTTTCATTATTTTTACTTCAATATTTAAAATTAACTTTTAAATCTTTCAAATTTCACTTTTAAAAATTACACCTTATTCCAAGATCACCAGTAGTATTTAGCCTTTTTAAAAAACAATCTTAAAAAATTTCTCATCAAATTCACAAGTTTTTTTCACTTATTATTTAGGATTTTTGAAGTGGAGATAGCCCAACAACAAACAATTGGCTTGTTGTCACCATTTTTTTACATGTGGGATGACCTTTCATCCTTCATAAAAATTCTCACAGGGAAGATCCCAATGTTGAAATTCTGTTAGCTAAAAATAAGTCCTTGTTTAATACCAAATTTTATATAGTTTGCTTAGAAATGGTCAATTCAATGACCCCTTTTGTGTAAAACTACAAGGTTTTAACTGGTCTGTTGAAAGTACTATCACAGACGATTCCAAAATTTCCCTACTTGTTCAATCTTAATCCAAATGCCTTGTACAGCTTGGTTAGTAATCTTTTACCATATTAGGCTAGACCTTACAGGCAGATTATTTCATTAGAGAAGAAATGTTGACCAGAAACATGAGCCTGCTCACCTTATGGAGGGTGTATCTGGGAATTGAAAACATTCAATGATAGATGAATTTTAGGCTAAATTATAGCACAAGGGCTATCATTAAGATAGTTGTTTATTTTTTATAGTAGTTTTCAAACCTGTTGAGATAAAAGTAAAACCTCAGTCTAAAAACAAAATCAAAAATTAAGAAAATTTATATCAAATTACAATAGATTTTTGATCTACTCTGATTTTGTTTTTAAACTGAGATTTTTCTTTATCTCAACAGGTTTAAAAACTACTGTACTGAAATTATTTTGGCTTGGGCTGGATATGGATGAAGAATTGGGAGCCTGAAAGTAGGCTATTTTCTCAGGTAACTTGAATCCTGAAGGTTGATGGTCAATATTGATAAAGATGTGGCCTGGAGCTGAGTCTGGATTGTTTTGGGTCAGATATATTTATTTTTGGTATTAAGTTTTTCCATTTGGCTTTTTTAATGGTCTCTGTCTTTATTATTGTGTTATTTATGTTGGATTCTTGGGCTTTTTTTAAAAGAAAGCGATGGCTACAATTAATTGCTGAGCCAGATCCTTGAAAAGAACTGAAATGTTTAAAACAGGAGAGTACAAATACTATTGTTTGCACAGGTTAAAAAATGGCTTACCCTAAAAGCAGAATCCTTCTATTAGATTTGGAAACAGTGAAGTAAATGTATAAACTGTGGTCAAAGACTCTTATAACTTATATTAATAATAATCAAATGATAAAATTGGAGCAGAAATGAGAGATTTATTGTCTGATATAGGATGGGATATTTATAGCCTTAGTAGGCTGGTAGGGTTTCAAAGGATATATAGAGGGCTCCTGAATATTCTGCAAAGTGTTGGATAATGAGGCAATGACTTCATTGAAGCAGGTGCCTCTGTAGTTGTCCCTGCTGAAGCTGACATATTTTTCAATGTTTCAGAAGAAGTTGTTTAATTTGAAGCCCCATTTTTGAGGGGGGTTTGAACACACTTTTTTATTTTCCATGAGAGTTGAGCTTGAGTCAATTCCAGAGCCAAGGGATTCACCTGAAGACTCATAATTAGTAAAATATTAAGCAGTATCTTGATCTAGTAATAAACCTTTATTTAGAAACATTTTTATGTACTTTCATATATATACCTGATTACTCTGAGTTTAGTAAGTCATCTGGACACTCCCTTTGAAAGAAAATCCTAACCTGTAATTTTATAATGAGGAATTATCCCATGAAAAAAGCCAAATCTATTTCAATATTCACTCAGCATTATAATCTATGCCTCTGCCTCAACTAAAAACCTTAATTTAGGAAATCACCAGCTTTTTATTTGTTGCATGACCAGATAAAAACTTTTTTAAAACCTACAATACCACTATAAGGACCAGAAAACCTGTGAAGGTTTAAAATACCTTCCTTTATTAAGACATGATTGTTTTTCCTCTTTTGTTGAATGTGAAGCTTAAGATATAACTATACTTACTTCATTTTATAATGCTATATCAACCATAATTCTCCTTTAAACAGAACTATTAGGTTGCAACTGAATAATTTAAAAAGATCATATGCTTATTGTTGTTTTATTTCTCATGTACACATCATAGTTATTTCAAAGATCTGGCTTTTTTATATTTTGAGAGTTTCTTAAAATTTATTTGAGCCTGACATGCACTACAGCTTAGAAAGAATCAATCTAAAATGTTGTGAATGCCACCATTCACCATGTTTTGATTTCTCCTTTGGTGGGTTATTTGAGGACAAATCTCTCTCTTTCACTTTTGCCTCTTGAAATGAGTCTATATCCAAACTGGGAAATACAATTATTGGTTTCCTGACTCTGCGCAACCCACTTGCCTCACTCATGCTTGTGGCAAGTGATCCTAATGTCCTGATATTGTTTTGTGGTATTGTAAACCACTATATATTACATTCCTTATTCACTAATAAAAATTAAGTTTTATTCACTTTTTGTCTTTGTGTCTTTCAGTACTTTGGCACCTCTCTCTAGCCACAACTAGTAGAGATTGCTCATCCAGGGCCACAAGGTAATTGCATAGCCTTCCCTGCCATCTAAACAAGACTTAGTATAAATCCAATTCTAAGGTTAGGATTCCCTGTTGTGTGTCTGTGTCGCGCCTCAGAACACAACAAAAATGGTGCTCACTACAGGGGCTGTAAGCCCTTGGTTATCCCTTTTGCATCCATGTTTTCAGGTCCCTTGCCTCCTCCTATACAAGAGCCAACTTCACCTGAAATTACCAGCCATCCTATTGAGGAAGACATTACAGACCTGCCTATTGTTCTACTGTACTGAACCTTGGGAATGATCCCCGCCTAGTTGTTTACCCCATGAGTACCCCTGACTTAGAACAAGTCATTGTGGTAGCCCTTGGGATAGCCCGTGAAGAAGCCATCCCTTGCCTCCAGTTGCAGTTCAGTCAGGCTGAATACTAAAAATTGACTGTGGCTCCTCAATTTCCACAGCATCTCCTCTCAGCGGCTGGCTTTGCTGAGCACCTACTGTCATCCTTTGTGCAGCCTTCCTTAGCCCACCATCAAATGGTGTTAGGGCTCCATGTTCAAGAAATCTTGTCTCTACAAGCAGCTGTCACTCATCATTGGGATCAGTTTTCTGCCTATCAACAGTAGATCCACTCCCTGTCTTTCTTGGTAACAGAGAACCAACACAACTCTGTCACCTCCCAGACCTTTTTGGTAAATTCCATTGAAAAAATGCGCCAATCCATCCCTGAATATATCAGAGAGCGTCTACAGGAGTTCCACCAGTTAGAACAGCCCTGGCGCGCCCAAGTCAATTCCACCCTGAACGCCTATCTCACCAACTTTGAACAACTTGTACAACAGCTCAATGCATTCAGCACTTCTTCCTTTGAGCAACTGAAGCAGGTAGTAGACCTTGCTGCTAAAGGCTTTAATGATCTCAGTGCATAATTCAATCAAGAAAGAGCTTCCTTGCCGCTGCTATTGCCAAGCTCCAGAATCAAGTGAATGAATTATCTATGCTCAAGCCAGATGCTCCACCTTCCCCCCATAGATGATTTGGTGGATAGAGAGCAGAGACTATGGGATGCCATTCATGAGCTACGTGCATCTACCTGCAGCCAGGGACGTCCTACTGAAGCTCTTCAATCTGACCCACAGGGTGCTTGCTTTGACCACTCAAGTTACTGAGCTACAGCAGGAGCTTGCTGCCCTACGCAAAATGGTGGCAACTGCTGTAGGTCTAGTTGGGGTTGTCAATGAAGATGGCTGCTGCCCTTGCTTGCCAGGAGCCCCTTGAATCCAATGCGCTAGGGAGTTGATTGCCCTAGCTAATGAGGTGGATCATTTGAATTGGGACCATGCTGAGCTAGACAGGGACATACAAGAGATGAATGAGTTGATCAACTCAGTAAACAACAGGTTCACCCCTTGCCTCTCAGTGGGGCCATCCCTTACTTCTCAACTGGCTGAGCTCTCCTTGGTAGTAACCTCCCAAGGCCAATGTCTAGATGTTACTGAGCAACAGATCACTCTAGCTAACAATACAGGTGCCCGTGCTGCTGAGACCCAACTACCCTCAAGGAAAGTGTTTGACAGCTGTGGGCTAGACAGCCCCCTCCAAATCTGAAGCAGAATTCTCCCTGCGCATAAATGTACTTGATATCAACAATGGTGGTCCAACTCCTAAAGCACATTTCAAGCCTACCTTTAAGCAAGACTTTGATCCCAAAACCTTTACTATTGCAGCTTTCCTAACTATCTATGAAACTGCCATGAGACAAGCATTGAATGAGGTTAAGAAGGAACATATTTTGACCTGTCTACACCCAAAATGTCAGAGAGGTGGTGATGCCTGAGCTGCCCACCATTGAGACTTGGGAAGATATGAAGCAGCTTCTGATTGACAAATTTGGTGGTGACCTTAGCTTGGAAGTGAACAAGGACGCCTTCATGCACATTTCTTTCAAACCTAAGGATACTATAGCTGAATTTGCAGACATATTCTACATGGAGGGACAGCAACTGATAACAAGCAGACAGTTGACGGCTCACAAAGCTTACATGGCTTGCGCTCAAGCCCTCAAGGTTAACCAGCTTATGTGCCTCCATTTCAAAGCCCATAAAGCTATGCTTTTCTCTATGAAGAGCATAAAGACGCTGTTGCAGGACATGCACCTTACCCATTCTGGAGCAGTTATTCAGGAGAATTGTGCCGCCTCTAACTCTGGTTTGTCTTCCTATGGCCCTTGCATCCTTATAAAGAACTTGCAAAATCCTCCTTGACGTCAAGGTTGCCACAACTGTGGCCAGATAGGTCAACATTCTTGAGTTTGCACCAATCCTTGGGTTGAAGAAGCTGATCCCAAGGAGCAGGCAAGAAAAGAGCAGTCAACCTAGAGCCAGAGATGCTCTTGGTTGACAACTCTTCCCAGTCTCTTTTAATCCCTCCCTCTATAATCAACTCTGAGCCTGCTGATACCAAGACTCCTCCTATTCTCCTGTTGTTTCACAATATCTCTGACAACTCTGACTTGAACAATTCTGATGTTGATGTCCCTGACGCGTACAGATACTCAGTTCTTGCTGTCCCTGAAACCATTGCAGTCCCCTACAAGTTACAATCAGGAAAGACTACAACAACTACTAAGCCTCTGTCTGAGGCCAAAGAAGTTGTCTCTTGCCCATACCTCACTCAAGAAAAGAGGTCCCCCGTGCCAGTAGAGTCATCAGAAGAAGCCACTAAAGTTTCTGACACTGTATTCAAGAATGTGTCAGTTTTTCTTCCTCTCCAAACTGTCTATAAAGAGTTTCCAGGATTATGATTCATGATAGAGAAGTGGGACAAGGAACTAGCAGAGGTTCAAGCCATCCTGGCTGTCCTCCCACCCTTTGTTTGTACTACCACTTGCATGGAAATATCCATCCAAAAGGTGAAGATCAAGGCTGTCTTGGATACTGGCTCTCCTGTTAACGTTGTCTCCTCAAAGCTTATCAAGAAGCTCAAGCTTTCCCCCAACCCTAATTATTATCAGGCATATGGTACTGCTGGGCTATACATGACTTGCGCCATAGGAGCATATTATGCTCTCCCTATGCAGTTTGGCAAGCTTCTCCTAGCTGCGCTTGCAGTTGTTTTGGAGAATGAGAGCTAAAATCTCTTAGTTGGTACCCAGTTCCTTAGAGAATACAATGAGATCATAAACTTGAAAGATGGTTAACTCTCTATTCTGGGGTACAAAGTCCCTCAGGTCTTTGAAGAGCCAGTTAAAGTCCCCAGGAAGCGCCTCAAGACGTGTGCTTTAGAATACCCCACTAGTGTTTTCACTCTAAAATACCATACCCATTCCTCCAACATGAAGTGTCTGCCCATGGCTTGTCCTGCGTCTGAGGGGATCCCTCTCCTGGCCACGTCCACTGTAACCATCCCCCTGGCTCTCAAGCCATCTTGGACTCCCAAATATTGTATGAGCTACCTTAACAAACTTTCCTGGAGTTGTACTCTCCTTCCTCACTAGGTTGAAATGAACCTTACCTCTGTCCTGGAATCCTAGATGTCTCCCATAAGGACCCTGTTCAATTGATATTAGCCAACCTAACTGCTCTCCCCATAAATGTATCTAGAGGGAAGGTTGTTGGTTATAGCAGATTACTGAATGCTCCTGATGTCTTGCCCCTTCATTCCTTTGGTACATTTCACAATTTTAACCTACCAGAAAATGAGCCACAAGTCCTATCCTTGTTTACTGCGCAAGACTTCCTGCAACTATCCCCAGTTCAACAGAAGGAGGTGCTTGATTTGCTAGATCAATTTTAAGACATCTTTGCCAAAGATGCACTGATTATGGCCTAGCTAAAGGCGTTATCCATCAGATTGATACTGGAGACACTCCCCCCTTCTGCGCTAAACTATATTGCCGCAGTTGCATGGAGGATGCTCAGGTGTCTAAAGAGCTCAAACAACTGTTGGACGCTGGGCTATTGGCCCCCTCCCAAAGTCCTTGGGCTTCACCCTTACTCATCCTAAAAAAGAAGGATGGAGGTCATTGTATTGTGATAGAAAATTGACAATTGAACTCTTTAACCAAGTAGGACTCTTATCCCTTGCCACATATTGATGATGCTCTCCGCTGTCTTGGAGGCTCTAAGTTCTTCTCCACAATGGATATGGCATCTGGATACTGGCAAGTTGTCCTTTTGCCCAAGGATTGCCAAAAGACCGCGCTCATTACATCTGAAGGGCTGTTTGAGCCTAACTGCATGCCGCAGGGACTCTGCAATGCCCCAGCTACCTTCCAACAAGCCATGGACTCCATCCTCTGCAACTTGAAACTGTCATGTGTCCTAGTGTACTTAGATGATATAACGGTTTTCAGTGCTACCTTTATCAATCACCTGGCTCATCTCAAAGAGGTGTTCATAAAGATTCAAGATGCTGGCCTCAAGCTAAAGCCATCTAAGTACACTTTCTTCAAAGAGCGTCTTGAATTCTTGGGCCATTAAGTAACCCAGACAGGAATTTGCCCAATGACCAAGAAGGTTGAAGCCATCAACAAAATGCTTCCATCCACCAACCTGCAAGAGGTACAAGTCTTTCTGGGTACAATGAGCTACTACAGGCAATTCATCCTCAACTTTTCTGATACTAGTGAACCTCTAGTCCAGCTGTTACACAATGTCCCTTTTGAATGGACCACTAGCCAGCAGCAAGCCTTTGAGATCCTTAAACAGAAACTCAAAGAGGCTCCCATCCTGGTGTATCCTGACTATGACAAGGAATTCATCATATACACTGATGCTAGCAACCTTGCTATTGGGGCTATCTTGGCCCAACTAGACAAAGAAGGTGTGGACCATCCTGTGGCTTATACTTCCTGTGTTCTAAACAAGCATGAGAAGAACTACAGTGTTACAAAGAAAGAATGTCTTGCCGTGTTGCATGCAGTCAAACAGTTCTGCCACTACGTGTATGGTACCCATTTCACTGTTGTCACTGACCACGCTTTGCTTAAGTGGTTACAACAGCTTAAGGAGCTAGAAGGGCAACTAGCTAGATGGGCCCTCCACCTTCAGGGTTATGACTTCACTGTGCTCCATTGCCCTGGGATTCAACATCAGAACGCTGATGGCTTATCCAGAATGCCCATCCTTGCTCTGCACCCTGCTGAGGCTGATCAACTGTATGAACTAATTGGATATCCTTCCTCTTGGTAAAGTGAGACAGAAGAAGTCTGATTAGCCTTGTCCAAATTATCTGAAGATACACTCATTTGCGACAATCAGCTCTTCAAGAAAGTTATGAGATCAATACCTGCCTTATGTAAAGCCTAGTCTTTGCCTTTTGCTGGTGCTACAAGCTCATAAAGAGACCAGGCATGGAGGCATTGCCAATACTTTTGACTGGCTCCAGAAGAATTACTTCTAGGAAAACCTTTACCTGCTGATTCCTAATGTCATAGCTAGTTGCCACGGCTGCCAGCTTCAGAGACCACAAGCTGCCTCCCACAAGTTCAAATTAGTTCCCTCTCAACACGCCTTTCACACCATCAGCATTGACGCTGTAGGTCCTCTACCCCGCTCCCGCTCTGGTTGCTGCTTTATCCTGATTGCTGTTGATCACTTCAGCAAGTGGGTAGAAGCTTGCCCTACTAAGAACATCACCGCTAAGACAACTGCTGCCTTCCTGTTGCAAGATGTTTTCTACCGCCATGGCTGCCCTCAAGTGCTGCTATCTGACAATACAACTAATTTCAACGCCAAATTGGTAACCTCTGTTGTTGAGGCCTTGGGGTCCCACCAGTCCTTCTCTGCCCCCTACAACCCTTCTACCAATGGGGCAGTCAAGTGTGCAAATTCAACACTGGTTTCTATCATGAGGAAGCTCAACTACTCTGACGCTGCTAACTGGGATCTATACTTACCTGCTGCTCTCTTTGTGTATTGCCAAAGAAAACATTGTGTCACTGGGTATTCCCCATTTGCTATGCTGTATGGGCATGAGGCTACCATTCTGTCTCTCTTGGGGGCCCCTACTCTCCTCTGATAAGGTCATGAATCCTGACAACCATATCAAAGATCTAGTCAACCGCATAATTGATATACAGACCACTGCTTATACCTCTGCCTACAAGACTAAGATGCTTGAGCTTTCCCCTGACAATGCTGGATGCTCCCCCTTGCCTGAGTTCAACATTGGGGACCATGTTCTTTACTATCAGTATAGAGTGGGAGAACATGCTCATAAACTAGATACTTTGTGGGTTGTCCCTCTAGAAGTGACCTTCAAGCAAGGGTCCAAGTACACTGTGAAACTCCTCTCCAGTAGGCATCTGTTTGCCTGAGTACATGCCAAGTTCCTCTGCAAGTATCACCCCTCCTAAGGCCAATCTAGAGGGGGGTAATGTTGTGAATTTCACCATTCACCATGTTTTGATTTCGCCTTTGGTGTGTTATTTTGAGGAAAAATATCTCTTTTTTGCTTTCACCTCTCAAAATGAGTCTATATCCAAACTGAGAAATACAATTGTTTGATTTACTGACTATGTGCAACTCACTTTCCCAGCTCATGCTTGTGGAAAGTGATCCTACTGTGCTGGTATTTCTTTGTGGTATTGTAAACCACTATATATTACTTTCATTATTCACCAAAAAAATTAAGTTATATTCACATTTTTGTCTTTCTGTCATCCAGTACTTTGGCGCCTCTTTCTAGCCACAACTAGTAGAGATTATTCATCCAGGGCCACAAGGTAATTGCATAGCCTTCCCTGCCATCTAACCAAGACTTAGTACAAATCCAATCCTAAGGTTAGGATTCCCCATTGTGTTTCTGTGCCGCACCTCAGAACATGGCATATAATATATGTGTGCTCTGCATTTATGCTACAATCAAGATTCCCCTCTTGCCTGCCAACATATCTTACAATGCACAGGGGGCGCTCAATGAGTTTCTCCACAACATATCTAATGTCATGAATCAATCCAATAGTGATGCCAAATTGCGGGCACTTTCTCCAAATTAGGAGCACTGCAAATTCAAATTTGCTGATACCTGCGCAAGTTATTCCCTGGCCTAGAAACTTACACAGAACCTGCCATTATGCCACCCCCTGGTGGCCTTGTGGCTTCTCTATATGGTATATTAATTAAAATATTTCTCAATAAGCTACATCTTATTATTATTCCTTCCTTTATATTGGACTGTTCTCTTCCCTAATCAAACAACAACTATCATTGGTTCAGTTGAAACAGTGGTAGCAGCAGTAGGTTGACAACCCACCTATAAGAAAATCCCCAAGAAAGGACAGAGTATAGGCTGTATGGCTAATCCACACTAGGAAACCTTCCTCCCTATCCTTGATGGGGATATCCCCAAGGGATACATTGTATATCAAGACCAGTTAGTACTCACCACCATCCACAACTGTCTCCTCCTGGGATAATGTGACACCAGCTTCACCCTGCTACAATGGACTTATCTCAATGCATGCTGAATCTACAGCTGGAGTCCTTTGCAGGTAGTGTGGAGGGGGCCAACATTATCAGTTGGCTTAACTCTATGAACCTGCCACCATATTTGCCAAGTACCAGAACTCATGTGGGTTGCCACTGCATCTGGGTGCCTCACAAGGCCTGCTGCAGTATGGTTCAACAACTGGACCAGTCAAGAACATAAAGTTACTTGGACAACCTTTAGGGATGCTGCCAGGTCTGGCTATAGCAAAACATTCTTGTCCATTGTAGTGGGGCCCATCTACTTGTTATCAAACAGACAGGCAGGGTCCCTGAATACCTCACTACCTGGTAGCAAGCTCTTGTTTCCGTCCATGAAGCCACCACCAACAGAAATGCAATGCTATTCACCCTCATCATCAATGAGTTAAAGCCCCACATATGTAAATGGGTGCCTGTAGGGCGCTGCACCTCCATCAATAACTGCTATAAGGACATTTTGGAAGCTAATAATCAGGTCTCAATGGGATTCCAAAGATCTTAAAATGCACCCCCTAACCTTGTCCTGCACCTGGAAGCGCCCACAACTAAGTAGGCTGCCGCCAAACTTGTCAGCAGAAAAATGGGACCAAATGCCCTCATGAGGGGGAACTCCAACTAGCTCAGATTGAGGACTTGGGAAAGCCTGGAGGTTGTAGAATAAGAGGTTCTTCAAAACCAACTTGACCCACACTCTAAATTTCTCCTTGCCAAGAATCCCTGCAACTACAATGTGCACAAGGTAGAGACCCTAGATGTGTTCCAAGTTGATAGTGATGACCCTGTCTTCTAAGCCAGTCATTCCTCAAATAAAATCACCCATTTCTCCTACCCCTTTTGTTTCCATGGAAAACCCACAGACTTTTGGTAGATACTGAGGCCAATCACACCATGGTCAACCAGGAATATTTTGATTTTTAGCCATTAGACTGAGTTCCCAATCACTTTAAAGCTGTACATGTGGCCAATCCCCGCAGAGTAACTATCACTCACAAGATAGTACCCTTGTTGTAACTTCAGCTATTGGTTGGTTGATAGCTACTAACGCTTAACTCAAATATGACCTTATGTGTTACTAAAGATTAAGCTAAGATAAATCCTTCAGCCTAATTCATATAATAAGTATAAGTTTATGTAATTTGATCTTTATTTAATCAATCAAGGAGAGAGTTATATAGTAAGGGAGGGGATTAATGAGAGTCATAAAACGCCAGGATCCTCTAGTTACAGCCCAGTTCCCTCTATTGCTTAGCCCAATATTAAACTAATGATCAGATGATCATCAGTTAATATGAACTTGGAGTACAACCTAGTTGATTGTTTGGACTAGTTATCATCCAGAGCAAGATTACCATTGTCCTTTGGTTCACCAAGATTAATGGATCAAAGCGTGAGTATAGTGACAGCTAGTTTATAACCAATCACTTCATGACATTTCCCCCCACTAAAGTAGATGTTACTGTAAAAGTCTTTTAACTTCCTTCAGTATGGCAAACCGCCCAAAAAGAAACAGAAAGCCAGTTGTACGCTACACCAATGTTCCAGAACAGAGAATCAACAAGACCCAAAGGGAAATACCCAAAATTCTGGTTGGGAATGTACATGTGTACTCACCTGTTCTAGCCTCAGAAGAATCTGAATTCACTGAGATTCTAGGGAGTGAAATAGATGCAGCTTTCTATAGTTTGTCCAGTACTGTCTCTTATAAACCAAGTACACCTTTGAGTAAGTTGGTAGTGCAAGATTCCAGTATGCCTACATATAGCCAGCTTTCACAATTATAAAGAAGAGGAGCTGTAATAACAAGCGTAAAGCTGCTATCATCACTCTACTGATAAGACCAATGAACCTGTACCAAGCTTAACCAATATTCTCCAAAATCTGAACAAAGGTGAGGCAAGCTCTACTTCTGTAGTGATTCAAGAAGATAGTCAAGGTTCCTACATCAAAATGGTTGCCTTTTGTTGTTGGGAGAGGATTCACATTCTACAATTCCACGGCCCAGTAGTTATGTGGTCCACCCTTATGCTAGCTCTGGAAAATCCTCACGTGATCTCCACAATAAGGCTCAAAGTAGGAAATAACATTCATTGGCAAATCTCTAGGGTGAAACTGATAAGGTATGCACAGTTGTGCTCACAGGACTTCTCCTTTGATGGGATATGCTTGACAGATGATCAGATCTCTCATACTCTCAAACTTCTTGAGCTGGTTTATGCAGCCTGGTCTGATCCTTGGTCTGCTGTTGATCTGGTGCCTTTGTTGCATGGTTCAGATAGTCACAAATACTGATTGCAACAAGCTATGGGTACTACCCTAGAACCCCTTAGTTATAATTGTGCAGGAAATAGACAGTCCGTGGTGTTGGTAGGAAACTTGATGCTCAGCGGCTCCAAGGTTGTTAATCACCAGAGACTGCATCACATGCCCAAATATATTGAGTGACTGTTAGGAGTCATGTACTCAGTAGGAGGCAAAACACCCAAGGAATATGCCTAGCAAGAAATTCTTCTCTGGGAATGCATCTTGCTTGGGCTTGCTTTTTCTTATTCCATTGGTGTGAACTGTGTCAATTTCCTTCCTGTAGATGATTCTCATTTTCTTCCATTTTCATTCTGTTGGCTATCTAATGTCTGGATAATCTACGCAGCCATTGCTAAAGTCCTCATCCAGTTGTGTCTGGGTTTAGAGGCAATAGTATCTCAATAAAGCATCAATTGCCTAAACCACACTAATCCTTCTTACTGTAAGCTTTATCTCTTCTTGATGCAAAAATGATAACAACCCATGGGCTATTTTCATTGGGTTTTTCTTTTTCCAAATTGTTATCCATAAAGGGGTTTATGCTTGATCACTTGGAGCCTTGCACATGTACTGCGCATGGAATCAAGTGATCAGTTGGCCAGTTTCTAAATCCTTGAGAGTGTAGCTATCTACTCCCACTTTCTGGACAACTTTGACTGGACCTTGCCATAGTGAGGCAAGTTTACTTTTGCAACTGTACCCTTAATTTCTGTAGAATTATACCAAACTTCCTATTTTGTATTTAGGGAGGACAGGTCAAGTTTTTACCACACAATCCATATCTTTCTCCTTTTTGCTAAATTGGTAGAGTACACCTCAGACTGTAACTTGATTAGCGTCTGTGCTAGTCTCTTCAAATAAGCGTCAGGGGTGAGGGGATTATTGGTTTTAACTAAACTGTAGAGATGTGGTGTGAGACTTGGATGTTGATCATAAAGAAGCTGGAAGGGGCTTTTTCCTGTAGCCCTTTGGAATCCTATATTGTACGCAAAGGTAGCTGCCAAAAGATATGTATCCCATTCCGTTTTGTGCTGATGGCTAAGCTTCCTTAGGATCTGTACAAGACTTCCATTTGTTCTCTCTATCATTCCATTTGTTTGAGGATGATATGGTGTTGACAGGGTACCACAAATACCCATAAGTTTGTTCAGCCTGGGTATCATGTATCCCATGAAGTTTGTCCCATTATCTGTTAGCAATGTTTGTGGGCAGCCATGTTTTAGAGTATGTTCTCTAAAATGAACTTGGCTGTGGTAAGTGCCAACTGATTAGGAATTGCTTTTGTTTCTACCCATTTTTTAAGCTGATCCACTGCTACAATTATGAACTTGTTCTTGCTAGCAGTCAGTGGAAGGGGACCTACTACATCTATAGCAACAGTATGAAATTCAAAGCCAGGTTGAATTAGCTGGTGCTGATAGCGCAAGACCTTTGGTTGCTCTATTGTACAGTTATGGCAGGCGGCCAGGGTTTTGGCTATATCCAAGTGCATACCTTCCCAGTAGCAGTGCTGCTGTAAGAGGTTAAGGGTCTTATGGATACAACATGGCCCACAGTATAATGTGCTGATACTATTGCATCTGTACGTAAGAATAGACAAATGTATGGTAGCCACTTCCCTTTATAAAACTTAAAAAGCTGACTATCTTTGACACAAGTGTTGCAACATCTTTGATTACTCCCTCTTGGGTAATTGATGCCCCAAGTAAATCACCAAGCGGCTCACCAAGTGGTTCACCGCCCAGTCAATAAACTGGTGGCACCACTATCAGTTAACCATCTATGACAGGGATCACTCAATCCAGGTCCTAAATGGAACACAACTTGATTAAGCCTCGTGACTCAAGAGGAAAATTACTCAGATAAGCCCCATGACCTCCATGACATACATGGACAACATGTGGCTTGTCATGATACTATATATTAACCTATATTTGTATTCAATAAAGTATCATTCTCTTCTTAATCTTCCCCTTTATTTTGTTTATTATACTTCCCAGAAGTATAAACTCAACAGTGGTAGCACAGGTAGGTTACCCATACCTACCCAACTCAAAGGAAAAATTCCTCCCAAGAAAAGAACCCAAGCAATGTCACTCCCTAACAGTTGGAGAGATTACAAAGTAGGACAAGACGTCCCTCCAGGACTTGTCATCTACAATAATCTCATTGTACCCATTGACCAGTACAACGCTCTCAAATCCTGCAGACTGTTCCCTACCACTCCAGCCACAACAGCGCCTACGCAACCTGAAATACCCAATATCGTGTTTCAATGCTTATGTAGCGCTGAGATTGGTACCTTTGTGGGACTACGCCGTGAGAACGCCTCTCTTTGGATCAATAGTACCAAGAGCAAATTCAAACAAGTGGAGTATCCTCAAAGACTCTGGGTTAGCAAAATTGCCCTCCGCGTTACAGGGACTTCATTGCGTTTTGTTACTGAATGGCTAGCTCAACATCCTGACCAGAAGGAAAACTGGGAAATATTCAAAGCCAAATTCCTTGAAAAGACTCTATGAAGGATTCAGACGTGGTGATTATGACCAAACTCCAAATATTCAAAATGACAGGAACCATTGAGGAATACATTGCTGCATACAAAGGACTACGTGACTGTGCGCCCAAAACCATCATCTTTGATGAACCTGGACCACGCCTGGACTTCTACAATGGCCTTTCTACACATATTAGACGTCAGTCTGATATGACCCTCTGCAAGAACCTCAAGGATTTATTCCTAGAAGGAAAACACGCAGCTCAGAAGTCTGACAATCTACACGCCTCCAACAAACATAAGGAAAACCCCGCAGCCAAGAGAGAGCCTCGCCCCAATAAGCAAAACAACCAAGCCAACAGTATCCAGCCTCAAAATGGAAATTGCTCTGCACAAGCTACCCAGGCTAGCACTGAAGATACCAACAAGGAGGTAAAAGCTCAGGGGAGTGCTTAGGTAAGCTGCCCTCCCCCTCTTCACAAAACTTGTACAGAGAACAGGACGTGGACTCCATCATCATGATCCAGGTTCCCTCCAGCAACCCTCTACTGTTTGCCGCCCAATCTGGAAATAAACTCCTTACCTATCATTTCTGTTTTTGCAGATACCAGGGCACAGAACTATTTGACACTGGAGCCAATCAATCACTCATTAACAAGAGTTTTGAAGACCTCATGAAGTTACCTACCATTTGAAGTAGAATCAAGAAAGTCATCATGGCAGACAACCACAGCACACCAGTTACCCACAAGACAAAACCTTTCCAAGCCCAAATTGGAGACGTCCAAACAACAATTAGTGGCCCCATCATTCTGATCCCCAAATACTATATCATGCTTGGATTAGATTGGATGCAAAATACAAAGCCTCACATCAACTGGGACAGTGCCACCCTCACTATCCAGCAAGGAGAAGTCCACCATCACGTGTACCTGACACATCTTGACACCCTCATGAGGGATCACATATTTGTAAAGATCATGAAAACAGAGAAAGAAACGGACATCAGCAAAATCAATTGGAACACATGTACATATGAAGTCATCCACTTCAAAAACATAGAAATTCAACACAAACAAAATCCAATTAGAGACCAGCTAGTCAATGAATTTCCCTCTGTATTCCAAGAATCACTACCTGGGCTGCCCCCTGATTGGGGTATACAACATGAGATCAACCTAAAGGGTAGCATGCCTAAGGCGCAATCAATCTACTGTCTCACACCACAAGAAGACGATGCTCTGAAAGCTTACCTTAACAAAGTACTTGAGAAAGGCCTCATCAGACCTTCAAAGTCACCCTTTGATGCCGCTGTCTTCTTTGTGGCAAAGAAAGATGGAGGCCTCCGCCTAGTCACATACTACAGGGCCCTCAACAAGGTCACAATAAAGAACAAGTATCACCTGCCCCTAATTGATGACCTTTTTGATGCCCTGGGGGTCCCAAATCTTCACAAAAATTAATTTGACAGCAGGATACCACCAAATTTGTGTGAAACCTGAAGATATTCCAAAGACCGCATTTTGAACTGAATACGGGTCTTTTGAGTGTGTTGTCCTAATTTTGGCATGAAAAACGCTCCAAGTACCTTTTTCACCTTCATGAACAAAGTATTTAAGGAACACATTGGGAAAAGAGAAATCATCTACCTGGACAACAACATCATTTACAGTCCTAACCTACAACAACACTGGGAAGATATCCGTGCAGTCCTCTGTACCTTGCAAGAAAACCAACTAATTGCCAAACCATCCAAATGCGAGTTCTTCTCAACTGAACTTCCCTTCCTTGGTCATATTATTAGCAAGGACAGTATCAAACCCAACCCATACAAAATACGCGCTATAACAGAGATGCCAGCCCCAAGGAACAAGAGCAAACTCTGCACTTTCCTTGGAATGATAGCCTATGTACACAGGTTCATCCCTGACTGGGGCGCCCTAACAGCTCCCTTATCAGCCATCACTGGGAAAACAACCAAGTTTGTCTGGACCTTTACAAGATCAACACTTCTGCCAGCTAAAAGAATGCATGGTTACCGCCCCCATCTTGCAATACCCAAACCGCAAGGGTATCTATGAGCTAGAAACTGACGCCTCTGATTATGCCATAGGAGGAGTCCTCCATATTCAAACGGTCCAGAAAGACTTCCTCTCTGTGGCATATGAATCCAGGAAGTTATCAGATGGCAAACAAAGATACCCTATACACAATAAGGAGTTGGTTGCCATCATACACTGCCTCATGAAATGGTGATGTTATCTAGAAGGAGCCCAGACGTTCAAAATACTCACTGATCACAAGTCTTTGATATTCTTCAAAACACAACAACACCTGTCAAGAAGACAAGCCAAATGGATGAGTCTCATACAGAGATACCCCATGCAAATTAAATACAAGCCAGGCAGAGAGATGCTTACTGCAGACGCCCTATCAAGGCTATACAATAAACACATCCTCTACACTGATAGCAACCCCAACTGGCCCATGTTAATCATGGGGAATCTCCAGAAAGGGTTCCCACCTGGCACACCAATGGACATCTAAGAGAAAGTCCTCAAGAACAAACATCTGCTCAAAAATGTATATTGTACCCTCCACCAAATCCTTCCAAATGGTGACACTGTACCCTACGTTCTGTCAACGCAAAAGATTGACACAATTTTCCGTTATCACGGAGACTTGGGACACACCCGTAGCAGAAACTTGCTTGAATATCTCAAGACCCGCTACTTGTGGCCCAACATGCTAGATGATATCAGAGAAGTACTGGAACAATGTGAGGTCTGTGAAAAGTACGCACAAACCAAAGCTCCACCCAAGTCAGTAGTACCTGTATCCATCACACAACTCTTCAAGGTATAGTTGTTAGATATTGTGGGACCTATGCCTGATGAAAGCAAGGGCAAGAAGTACATCATCACAGCCATTGGACTATGCAACCAGATGGCCTGTAGCACAAGCCACAAAAGAACACAAAGGCAATGACGTGAGACAATTCATTGGCAAGGAGATCATAGCTAAGTTTGGAAAGCCTGACCTCTTAATCACAGATGGAGGCACTGAACTCAAAGCTATTGACACCAATATTTATCTTGCCAAAAATGGAATAAAACACGTCACAGCCAGCCCATATCACCCACAAGCAAATGGACATGTAGAACAACTAAACAGCTCTCTAGTGAAAGCCCTCAGTAAGTTATCTGCCAAAAATCCAAAATCCTGGGTTTACATGTTACCAACCGCCCTTTTGGTCTGCAGAACACAAGTCAATTGCAATACGGGAAAAAGCCCTTACAAACTCATCTATGGTCAGAAACCTTCACTTTTCAGTACAACCACGGGACCACAACTGCCACTTCCAAAGAAGATACCAGACAGCAAGGACCCAAAATTACTACAAGCCAGAAAGGACCAAGAGACAATGGAACAACAAAGAGTTCAGCAGGAAGCAATCCCATTGCAACAAGAAAGGTTCCAAGTCGGAGACAAGATCTGGGTTGTCAATTACAACCAATACAAATTAGACCCAGGATTACGCAGACCAGACATTGTCATGGAGGTGAAACCTAATAACATCTACCTCATCAAAGGGATTGGATTTCAAATCAAACTAAAAAGTATGCATCATAATCAACTTCATTTGTGTAAGGCAAGAGCAGCCCAACAAAATTCAAGACCCCCTGTCCCTAACGCCAAACTGGATCAGTACCAAGCCCATATACCAGATACCCTCAAGAAGATTCCCAAGGCTCTGCCTTCCAGCACCACAGGGGGAGATGTTGCAACATCTTTGATTACTCCCTCTTTGGGAATTAACTCCCTGAGTAAATCACCGAGCGTCTCACTGAGTGGTTCACTGCCCAGTCAATAAACTGGTGGCACCATTATCAGTTAATCACCTATGACGGGGATCACTCAATCCAGGTCCTAAATGGAATACAACTTGATTAAGCCCTGTGACTCAAGAGGAACATTACTCAAATAAGTTCCATGACCTCCATGACATACATGGACGGCATGTGACTTGTCATGATACTATATAATATCCTATATTAATATCAAATAAAGTACCATTCTCTTCTTAATCTTCCCGTTTATTTTGTTTATTATACTTCCCAGAAGTATAAACTCAACACAAGTGTCAATTGCAAGAGCCTTCAGAATTTTCTGAATCTCAAGCAGCTCCTCTCCCCACCTAGAAGGTTTCAGCATCAGCTTGCTGTAAAGTTTGTCTGCTGCTGAGGAAACAAAGACTATGGTAGGAAGACGTGAAAGACAATCTGTGTTCTGGTACATGACTCCAGTGCAATGGATTATCTCGTAGTCGTAAGCTTTTAGCTTAATAGCCCATTGTGCCAGTTGTCCTTCAGGATCCTTCAGGGTTTTCAACCATTTAAGTGAGGTATGATCAGTTACCACTGTAAAGTGTACTCCGTGGAGGTACACTCTAAATTGTTGACAGGCACAGATGACTGCTAGGCATTCCCTCTCAGTGACTGTATAATTCCTTTTGTAACTATTGATGTCAGGGATCCAGCCTATGGGGGGTTCCTGAGAACTTGTGGGTGGACAGCCCGCAGGCCCGGCAGGGAGGGCCCACTACAAGATTGGAGCTAACTTTACAATAAAAGATAACAATTTGCCCAGGAGGGCCCAAGGCCCGCTGGCGGGTACCATAGAATCTATCAAGCCGGTAAGGGTGATGTACATCACCCCAAATATTTGAGTGGAGGTGGATTCATTGGCAGCAACAGATTCTTGCAGGCATTTGGGCTGCAGGGTGAGAGGCGGGGTCATGGGGACCAAATACACGGGCAGGTAGTTGTATTTGTTGCGGAATAGCAGGGGAGGAATAGTGATCTTGTAGCCTTCTCTGTATACAGTGTCAGTCTCCCTAGTTTTTGTCTCTGGATTGTATATTAGGATTTCCTCTAGGGTGAACTCCAAATACGCAGGGTTGGGAGGGCACTCAGTGAAATGTATGGGGCCGTAGGGGACTCCTGGTGGACAGTAAAACTCAGGTGGATGGTCCGCAGTTTCTTGGGGTTGTAGGGTATGGGGTGCAGAACCGTGGGAGATATACTGTAGATGAAATAGAACTAAAATCAAATATGGAATAACCTGGTTGAACTAAAGGTTCATGTCACTTTATTGCAAGAATGGCAATGGGCATCTTCCTGGAGGTCCAGGGTATAAGTATGCCCATCTGTCATGGGAGAACTTTTACAAATTTCTCTGGCCCAGGTGGTACCGTTTACCTGATCTTTTCAGTCCTTGGTGGCATTCATTGCGGGAGTTAAATCATTGACTAGTTCAAACTGAGAATACTCCAATTTCCTTGTTGGGTTGTGGGGTTGGTTATTTCTGGGTGGCCCTCATTTATTGGGAAGTTTCTCTATTTCCTTTCCTGTGGAGGCCTGAGTTATTTTGGGTTCCATGGCTGGTCCTGCCCACTGATTGATTGCGTTAACAAGACCCTTTAGTGTGGGAGTTGTTGATGTAGATGATTTCAATTCATCCAGCTTTAAGGGGATTTCTGAAGTCAAGATTTGCTCTGGCTTGAGCCCAAAAATCTGCGAGTGGCCAGGCAGCCGGTCCTGTGGGATGGTGGCCCATGGGATCTCAGGGTTTGAATCCCGTAGTTGAGGCTTTTCAGTAATCATGGTCAGTAGGAGTTTGTCACTAGTGACAATTGAGAGTACAGTAATAATACCCTACAGGATGGTCTTGGTCATCATTGTCCAGCTGAGAAAGAACAGCACCAATTGCTGTCAAACTGGTGTCTGTGTGTATGATGAAAGGATGCTCAAAGTTAGGATAGGAGATTACTGGCTCTGTCACTAGAGTGGCCTTCGATTCCTTGAAGGCTTTCTGGCATCCTTCTGTCCATGAGAACTCAACGTTATTTTTCAACAAGTGGAATAGTGGTCCTCCTAGACCTGCAAAGTTTGGTATAAAACATCTATAGTAACCAATCATTCCTAAAAACACCTGAACATCTCTCTTGTTGGAAGACATTTGCATGTGTGTGATAGTTTTGACCTTAGCAGGAACAGGTCGTAAGCCATCTTTGCTGATGATATAACCAAGGAATTCCAAATGTTCCTTAAAGAATTTACACTTCCTTAGTTTTATCTTGAGATTGGCAGCAATAAGACGTTGAAACACAGCCTCCAAATGGTCCAAGCGTTGACCAAACATTTGTGAAAAGACGTTAATGTTGTCAAGGTAAACCAGAACACAAGTCAACTTGAGGTCTCCCATCACAGAGTCCATGGCTCATTGGAAAGTTGCAGGAGCATTTGCAAGTCCCTGTGGTATCCTAGTAGGCTGAAAAAGCCCTTGCTCTGTAATAATGGCACACTTTTCCTGTTCTGCTGCTGGAAGATCAATCTTCCAGTATCCACTGATCAGATCCATTGTGCTGAAGTACTTTGCGCCACCCAGCTTGTCTAATGTGTCATCAATGCGGGGCAACGGATAAAAATCCTTTTTTATGACAGAGTTTAATTTGCGTTAGTCCATTACTACGCAATTATACCTGTCCTTTTTCTTTACAATCAACAGTGGTGAAGACCAAGGACTCTTGCTGGGTGCCAAAAGGCCAGATGCAAGTAGCTTCTGTAGCTCTTTGTTGACAATGTCTTGGTTGGCCAGGCTGCGCCTAATTGGCCTAGAGCATATAGGGGCAGTCCCTTGTGTATCCAATACATGTTCAACCCCAAGAGCTTTACCTAGGTCTTGGTTATTTTCTGTAAAGACAACCTTATATTTCTCAAAGAGCCAAATAGCTTGGTCCATCTGGTCTTTTGTTAGTCCATTTAAAGACTTGCGCAGAATAAGCGACATAACGCTCTGTTGGTCACAAGGTAGCGCAAATTCACTGAACTTGCCAAAAGGAGTGACATCCATAAGTCTAGAGTTTTCCTCAAACTTCATGTAGCCCATCAGTTGGTGTTCCTTCACCTTCAGTGATTTATCAGAAAGGTTCCCCAAAAGTACCAGAATCTCTTCCAATGATGGCATGAAAATCCCAGGTAGGATCCAAGGTTCCAATTGCAAACCATTGTGGAGCCCAGATACTTCACCATGCATTCCTTTAGGGAAACTTAGGCTTAGAACTTTATTATGTATAGCTTGAGAACTCTTTGGGATGGATAATTCACTAGAGGAATATAAGGGAATCCCTTTGTACTCTTTAGTGGCCAGAGGTAAAACCTTGACTTTGCGCTGGCGCAAGGTGTACGCTACTTGCATATCTCCATCAGTGTATTCCATATTAATATAATGGATTTTCTTTGTAGGGAGATCTCTTGGTCCATCACTGTGATAAAACATTGGTACAGAGTGACCTAGAATGCTGAAAGTACTATCCTGATGATTGATGATAGTCCTGTAGGTTGCCATGAAGCTTGTTCTAATCAAGATATCATAGCTTTCATTGCGCAACACTATTGCCAGGGCTGTTACCATCAATTTACCAAAACAAAGTGGTAAGGATGAATAGGCTCTAACGCCTTTGTTTTTTCAGGTCCTGCAGTACCAAATTCCTCATTGTAATCTAGGTCAGGCGCAAGTTTCAGCTTCTTGACTAGCCTGTTTGACATGATGTTCCCCAGGGCTCCAGAGTCCAGAATTGCTCTTACCCAAAGCTTATGAACCACCAGTTCAATGTATGTGCAGTTGTGTTGTTTCCCATAATGAGGAGAGGTAATTTCAGTAACCTTGTGAATGTCTAAACCCTTGAACTGAGCAAGAAATGACTCTAGCGCAGTTGTTAGCTTGGGCTTCAGGGATTTCAAAGTATCCAAGTTTGTGGAGACTTGTACCAGCCTCAATAATTGAGACAACTTTTTAACACTGTCACTCTTGTGGGTGACCTCAGTGTATGGCATGGAAAGTTGTTCAGCGTAGAGAATATAGATGGTATCAACAGCTTCTTTGGAAGGTATACTTTCTGTGCAGATTACTTGCTTCCTTGTGACTGCGTCAACAGCTAAAACTCTATGGAGCAAGTCTTTGTTTATTTATTCTTTATCCGGCAAGTATCTCTTGGGGCAGGCTTCTTGGTCCAGCAGGCTGACGTTGCAATCAGGAATTTTGGGGTCCAGGTCAATAGGTGGAGAGGGCCGTGAACTACTAGCAGTCAGGGTTTTCTCCTCAACCTGACTGCTTAGCAGTTTTTTGACTCCTTGCCATCTTCTTCTCTGTCCTTGTCTTCATCCTTGTCTTCTAGATTGTCTTCCATGTTGCCTTCCTGGTTCAGGTGGCAAACATTAGCCTTGGGTTGCTTTCAATCCCAAGAAAGATGTCCCTATTGCCCACACTTGTAGAATGTGCAGGTGTTTGCTGTGTTGTTAACTGGGGGAGTAGCTACGGTTGTTGGTTTCTTTGATGAGTCCCTCTTCCAAGTCTTGCCCTTGAAATCCGTAGAAAAGGATGGAGTGGCTTTCTTATAATCAGAAAAGGGAACTTTGAACTGCTCCTTAAAAGATCCCAAGTGGCGTATGAGTTCAGGGACTTTTCTTGCACCATATATTCCAGATTTGAGAGCAATGAAAAGCTCTCTATTGGGACGTACATAGTTAAGAAGTGCTCCTTTTACGTCAACAAAAGTGGCGGCTCCCATGGAGACTAGGGTCTGTGCTTCCAGATAGAAGCACTCTGAGAAATCCATTAGGCTTTCCCCCTTCTTTATCTTCCCTTCTGTAAACTCCATTTTCTGGCAAAATAAAGCCTCCTTGCTGCCAAACTCTGCAATAAGGGCCCTGGATATGTTCTCGTAAGTTCAGCCTTGTTCTGGAAGTCTTGTCATTATTATTGTTTGGGTCTCCAAATCCAAGCAATTAAAAATGGCTGCATTCTTCATGGTGTCATCTGCCCCATACATAGAGTTGTTGTATAAACAAAGGAACATGTGGATATTGGCCTTTTTGTCAAATTTGGCAAGTTTGTTGGCTTGAAATTCTGGATCACAGAAGAAGTGCTAAAATTATAGCTTCTTCTAGGTGGAGGTGAGGTATTTCTCTGGTTTGAGGCGCGGAATTTTGCTTCAGAAGCCACATCTCTGGCATTGTTGCTGGTCCTGGAAGTTGAAGCAGCAGCACCAGGAAGAGGGGTTTCACTGCTATCCAGAACTGGTTCTGCTACATAGACCTTCTTCATGGTACGGCCTATGTTGTCTTCATTGCTCTCATAGCTATGGAAGGAGCAACAGTCTTCTGACATTGCCTGGCTGGCAGTGGACAAGCTGCTTTGACTTCTTCTTGTGGTTGTCTGTAGTCCTGGATCAGACACAATCTGGCTGGCATACACCTAAAGTAGCTGCTCTACTTGCTCTTTTAGATGCTGAATATTGCTACGTTGCAATTGTACTTCTTGGGCCAGGTCTTTTATCATGCAATTTGCTACGTGTAATTTGTCTTCAAGCTTCTCCATACGTGATTCCTATTTTTTGAACAACACTTTGTTCTTTTCTTGCATAGCCCAATGACTATCACTTAATCTTTCCAGAGTATCATGATTTTCTTCTGTGTGGTTGTGGTTGTGGTCAATCATTTTTGTAAACTTGGGAAATTCCACGTTAAAATGGTTGCAGTCAGGGAGGGATTGACAAAGGCCCTTGTCAATCTCACTGACGTGTTTGGATAGTTCCTCCATGTCCTTTTGGATAATGGCAGTGGCTTCCTTGTTGCCTTCTGATGCAACCCCATCCTTGATCATTCTTACAGAGCAGCGGAGCAACTCAGCCCTGCTACATAGGTAGCAAAAGGTGGCTTCTGCCCCTTTTACATGGTGAGTTACTATGCCTAGCCAATTATCCAGCCCTTTGTGTTCAAGAATGGTCCCAACCATTGTGATTACGTACTTTGTCAGGCGTTCCTCCAGCTGTGTCAACCAATTCACAGTGAAGTTTTGGTGAATAGCCAAGCTGTTTAGTTGGTGACTGATATTGGCCATATAGTCCGTGAGTTTGTCATACAGGCAACGGAGGAAAGCCTGCTGATTGTTTATCAAATTTCCCTGATGCAAGATCAGAGACAGTTGATAACCCAAGTGAGTCTGGTTGTGGCAAATGGCGGGATGTGCAAAACTATGGATATTCTCCTTGGCTTGTTATATTGTTTTTATCTGCAACCAAAGCTGATTGGGAGTTATTCCTGTAAAATTGCAGAATTTCTCTTTAGCCATAGTGCCATAGGATGACAGTACCACAAGCTTCTTGTGAGCTTCCCCATTTTGGTATGCACCACAGTCCATACTACTGATGGCTTGCTTCAGCTGTTGCTGGGTAGGCACCACGTTTTTGTCTACCACAAGTGGCACTGGGTCATTGAGGTGCAGAGAGGACTGATCCTCTATCTGATAGGGATGCTGTACATCAGTCATAAACTGATCAAAAGCCACAAATTTGTTAGGCAGACCATCCCTTGTTCCAGCAAAGCAATTGATCTCTAATAAAAGCCCATCAGGGTGGTCCTGGAGGTGGCAAAGGAAGGCATGGAGAAGATTGTCTCCATCACCTCCCCGCACAAAAGACAAGTCCCCAGCAGGGTGACAAGTACTATTGGACAGATGCATGCTAGAGTGAGCATCAAATGTTGTAACTTCAGCTATTGGTTGGTTGATAGCTACTAATGCTTAACTCAAATATGACCTTATGTGTTACTAAAGATTAAGCTAAGATAAATCCTTCAGCCTAATGTGTATAATAAGTATAAGTTTATGTAATTTGATCTTTATTTATTCAATCAAGGAGAGAGTTATATAGTAAGGGAGGGGATTAATGAGAGTCATAAAACGCCAGGATCCTCTAGTTACAGCCCAGTTCCCTCTATTGCTTAGCCCAATATTAAACTAATGATCAGATGATCATCAGTTAATATGAACTTGGAGTACAACCTAGTTGATTGTTTGGACTTGTTATCATCCAGAGCGAGAGTACCATTGTCCTTTGGTTCACCAAGCTTAATGGATCAATGCGTGATTATAGTGACAGCTAGTTTATAACCAATCACTTCACTACAATCCTTCTCTGTAAGAATGAAGAACATCCAGGTTAAGCTCTCTGGGCCATTAATGGCTGGAACCAGCTACAATGTTATTGCTGGCCTTGACTGGCTCCAACATAATTGGTCATACATTGAATGGGACACCTCTGTGATTACCCTCAACAGGAACAGGGTAGGCTTCCAAATCTACCCCGTCAAAATGAACAAGCCTTTACATGACACCGTGTTTGTACAACTCACAGAGACAGGCACCTATTATTTCAAATGGGGAAGCTGGACTTCAACCAGTGCTCAGTTGAGGTCATCTGCTCTGAACCCACTACACCAATCCCCTATGATCACAATTCCTCCATCAGCACTAGTGTCACTTCTTGAAGAGTACAAGGATGTCTTTAGCAAAACACTAGACTAATTTCCCCCTCCAAGAGAAATACAACATGCTGTCCAGTTACAAGGGTTACTGCCAAAAGCACAATCCCTTTATTGCTTGACGCCCAATGAAGACAAAGCTCTCTGTCAACAACTTGTAGACGCGCTTGATAAGGGCTTCATCTGCCTCTCTCTCTCATCATATGGGGCTGTTGTCTTCTTCATAGCCAATAAGGACAGTTCCCTTTGTCTGGTAACCAACTACTGCGCCTTAAACAAGGCAACAGTCAAGAACAAGTACCCCTGTTGCTAATTGATAACCTGTTTGACACGCTTGCAGGTGCAAAGGTATTTAGTAAGATCAATCTCACCATGGGGTACAAGCAGGTCCACATTGTGCCAGAGAACAAGGCAAAAACTGCTTTTTGCACATGCTATTGGTTGTATATATGTTGTGTCATGAGCTTCATAATGACCAACACTCCCTCCACCTATTGCCATGTTGATGAATAAAGCCTTTGAAGACCAGATTAGAAAATGTGTTGTTGTTTATCTTGACAACATTATTATCTTCAGCCAAGACCAAACAACACATCTCCAACACCTTTGTACTGAACTCAACACCGTTTTTAAACATCAGTTAAAGGCCAATCCTTTCAAATGTAAGTTCCTACAGTTGAAGCTTTTATTCCTGGGGCACACCATATATGCCCAAGGAATAAAGCCTGACCCCGCAAAAATAAAGGCAATTACCAGCATGCCACCTCCCACAAAAATTGGGTCAGGTGTGCACGTTCTTGGGCATGGTTGCATTTGTGCAGAAGTTCATCCTCAACTGCAGAAACTAATTTCACCTCTTCCCTCTCACCGAGATCCTATACACCAAACAGCGCTTCCACTGGACACCCGCCAGATATCAGGATTTTGAGATGTTGAAGCAGAGACTTACAACTGCACCCATACTACAATTACTTAACCATAATTACCAGTACAAACTCAAGACTGATGCCTCTGATGGGGATATTTGGCATATTAAGAGCAGAAATAAATGAGGCTGCCTTCCTTTCAATGGCCTACAAATCCAGGAAGCTTATTGAATCAGAGAAACGTTACCACATATATACTATAATGAGTTAGCAGTGATTGTACACTACATCAAGAAATGGCGCTGTTACCTGGAAGGAGCCAGGTTTCCACCCCAAGTCTTGACAGATCACAAATCTCTTCAGTATTTCAACACTCAGTCACACTTGACATGGCGTCAGTAGGATGGGTCAAGTGTCTGTCCCTGTACCAGCTGCACATTGAATGCAAACCTGGGAAAGAACTTATCATAGCTGACACTCTCTCCAGGCTTTACGTAACATCCATCACTGGGGATGACATATTAGACCCAGACTGACCCATGCTCTACCTGCGTCCTGAGGCCACCTTGTACAAAGTCCTCAACTCTGTGACTATTTCCAAACTGAAGGACAACAAAAGCCAGTTCACCACTAATTCTGATAATATCTTCTGTCAGATAGAGACAGGTGAAAAGATGCTTTACATTCCCACCACACAACAAGGGGACACCATCCTGCACTACCACCATATCTTAGGATATATCAGAGGACATAACCTCTTCAAAATCATGAAGCATAAGGTTTTGTGGCCCCATATGCGGCAGTATATCCTGGACTGTCTCAAGATGTGTGTTTTGTGTGAAAAGAACATGTCCAAACCTGTCCCACCCAAGTCTGTCTTGCCAATCAAGGCCATGGAGCCTTTTGAGCAATGGGCTCTCAATATTTTGGGGGCCCTGCCTGAGGATAGACTAGGCAAGAAGTAAATCATCTTGGCTATTGACTAATTTACCCACTAGCCAATGGCATGGGTGACCACCAACCAATCTGCCACCACCATCACTTGGTTCATTGGTAAGGAGATTGTGGCCTGCTTTGGCCGCCCCAAGCGCCTTATCACCAATGGGGGGCCTGAACTTTTAGGTAGCATTATGAAAGCATACTGTGTCAAGTACGCCTTTCAACAAGTGGTTGCAACACCATATCACTCTCAGTCCAATGAACATGTAGAGCCCCTAAATGGCTCCCTGGTGCAACTAATTGCCAAACTCTCTCAGGAGCATCCAAATACCACCAGGACCAAACATCTCCCCACCGCTCTACTTTTTTTATAAGCTAGAATCAATTGTGGTACAGGATTCAGCCTCAGCGCTCTGGCCTTTGGGACTCACAATGGCCTAGCAGGGGTAGAACAAGGGAAGTTACAGTACACTGTCCCTGGGAAGACTCCTCTATAGCTTCTCCCTCCCTAAGTAAAAAATGGTGCACCAAAGCTTGCAAAATAGAACAAGACAGATAAAGGGGACAACTAAAAACCTTGAGGCAAGATATGCCATGAGTTATTCTGTCTACGCCCTTAACCCCAACTCTGCAAAGTTTGAACCCAACCACTTTGGGCCCTTCAAGATAGCTGCTGTCTACAACAACCACACCTGCCAGCTTAAAGACACCCAAAGAAACACCAAGACCCTCCATCATGACTGATTGTGCCCCTGCTGCACCATACCTGTCAAGAAGGGCTTCATAATTAACTTCTCATATCTTTCATAGGTTTCAATCCTAGTGCCTGACAACAAGAAGGGGGTGTTGCAACCAAAATTACATCCTTGTCTGCCAATGTATCTCATGATACACAAGAGGTGCTTGATGAGTTGCCCCATGACGTATCTAACAGCATGGATCATTCTGATGACAATATCAAATCAGGTGCACTATCTCCAATTAGGAGTGTTGCCAATTTGACACACTGGTTTCTGCACAAGTTATTCTACAGCCCAAACATTATGTCAAACCTGCCACTGTGCCACCCCTTGTGAACTTGTGGCTTATTTTTATGGTATATTAATTACAATATTCTTCAATAAACTACATCTTATTCTTATTCTTGTTATTTTTATTGGACTGTTGTCTTCCCTAATCAAAAACTGAACTATCATTGGTTCATTTGCAACAGCTTGACTCTTGGGAGAGCTCAAATTTCTTCTGTTGGGTTTTCTTGAGCCACCAGATAGATGGTAGCTTCACTGATATCATGACCATCCAAGGATGCAGGTATCAGGCCTCAATTTATCCAGCTTGTCACACAGACATTCATCTAGGTGATGTCATATTTTACAATATTGGGGACATTTTCTGGGAGCGCGCCCACAGTCCTTCAATGATATATGTCTTGGCATCCAAGACCACACTTCTCTCTTAAGTTGATGGTTTGTGGCTGAATTGTTTGTCCAGATTGTTTTCCATGTAAATAAAAGAATCCAATCACATAAGAACATGGGCTTGCCACCCCAGTTCACAGCTATCTACCAATTAATCAAATAAATGTCAGACAAGGTATATCAGGCTATATCTGTCAGCCAACCAAAATCCACTTAGTTCACCCTCTGCCACTACCAAACTCCCATTTCAGTCCCTCCCATTTAATTCCAGACCTCCCAGACCAGCACCACATTGACACCTTCCCTCTCACACTATTCTGCCTCATAGGCATCACTCTTCCTGTTCCAAATGAACTTATTGCCGTCAAACATTATTAATTTATATTATTTTTATCCAGAATTTCAATTGCTTAATTTTCTCTTTGTTTCTTATTTCATTGTTCATATATGTCTAGCTTATTTCTATATAAAATCATATGTTTACTATGCCGTGTATCTAGATCCAGAACACAGTTATTCCAACTCTTTAGACAGCCCATTGTGACAGAAATAACAACAATCCAATGTTTAGTTAAGTTTAAATTAGATAATTATATGTTTATTGTGTTTAGAGAAGTTGTTGCTGATCCAAATTCAAAATTCAATGATAAACTTTAAGCCAATCAGGATCTGTGTGAGAAAGTGATTGTTGTAACATAAAGAGTCATCAATAATTCTTTGATTCATGGGGCCAATCAGATTAATTAGCGCAAATTCATCAAAGAGTTATTGAATGGCCCTTTATCTCACAACAATCACTTTCTCACATGGCTCCTGATTGGCTTAAATATTATCATTGATGTTTTTCATTTTGTATCATCAACAACTTCTCTAAACATATTTAACTATATAATTTTCTGAATTAAATTTAGCTGATCATCAAATTGTTGTTAATTATTTCATAAGGGGATGCTTAAAGGGTAAAAAAATACATTAATTATGGAAGAATGGCAAAACACAAAGCAAACAACATAGATTGAGATTATCTAAAAAAAGATACAAAATGGGTAAAAGAATGGGATATTGTAAGTAAATGGGAAACAAACAAGGATAAACAAAGAGGCAATAATATCATAAATACACAGAGTTTATTGGGGTGAAAGCTATAAAAACATATTCAGAGGTTAGTAAAAACAATTAGAGAACTTAA
Organism: Entomophthora muscae; assembly: GCA_014839935.2. Lineage (NCBI taxonomy): Eukaryota > Fungi > Entomophthoromycota > Entomophthoromycetes > Entomophthorales > Entomophthoraceae > Entomophthora > Entomophthora muscae. The sequence goes on from QTSX02007228.1 coordinate 120,201, forward strand.
GAAGTTATGAAAGGACCTCAACTCTGCAATTTTGGAAATAAAGGAAATTGATAAAAAATAAAAGCAATAGTGAAGTCCACCATGCTTGAAGGTGAAAAAATTAATCAGGTGTTGGCCAAGGCCCTGAGGAACAAGATGCCTGACACACCAGAGAAGATATTTGAGTGTCTTAATAATGTACAGAAGACATTTGTGAAGGACTTGCAGTTCAAGTTGTATACTCTCTTTGTGTGACTTTCTGGGTCAATAACCTGGAGTTGTATGAAAATCTCAAGACATCAGAGCACATCAGAAAATAAGAAATCAAGATGCCCACTCAGCTAATTGCGCTGAAGATGGCCTGCTCAGCAGAAGTGTCTGGCAAAGAAGCATTTGAAGCAGGTAGGCAATAAAAATTAATGTAAAATTCATAAATGATTGCATGTTTTTCTTTAGAAATTATTGATGGTGTTGTACAAAAAGTCCTGGTCCTGTATGTCTCTACCACCTTCTATGCCAACTTTGCCAGCCATGTAGCCAGGCATCTGGCCCTGTTGCCTCCTGTTGTGTGCAAGCTTGAGAATCAAATCCATGGTATCTTCCCAATGTTGAGGGATGTGCTTGCGGGACTTATCCATGCCAATGGGGCATCTGAGTGGGCAGTTGCAGCCTATAAAGATGCCAAAATGGTCTGCCTAGATCCAGTGGTCCACAGTGGAGTTTAAAGTATAAACTGTATTGAGCATGTTTGGGACGTCCTGGTGACGCTTCCAATCAAGACCATACTGGAGATGGGCTGGTGTGATAGTTCACATTGAGAAAGTTTGCAGGTGAGGGCTGATTTGTATGAAATAAAGACTCAATGCTTGAAGTTAGAGAAGGATAGTGGCCTAAGACAGGTAAATGTTTTTTGAGGAGAGGCATGACCCAGGGGAGGTCCCTGGATGGTGCTTCAAACTAGTAGGGAAAGTATGAGTTCTAGAAAAGGATGGACTGAGGTAGCTCTGAAATCCTTTAGCACTTGCAGGAGGCCTGCAGGTGGCAAACTTTACCTAGTTTGGGGGTAAGGTTTCCCTGTCTATGTCTTCTTGGTAGCTTTGAGGAGGTCTTAAAGTCACCAGAGAGGCATGGATATGCCTTGAGCATTATCAAGGTAGTTGCCTAAGGAAGCAGCTTCAGAACTTGGTAGTTGATAGGTTTCTGGGAAGTAAAGTTGGTTACTTTGCAACTGAAAACTCAATTTCACCACTTGAGTGAGTAAAAACAACGGCACAGACATGAGGATTTTCTGTGGTTGATATCCTAAAGTGGTGGTCACTGATGGGGGCCTAGTCAAACCCTAACTCACTTGTGGAGACTTATTGCATGAGTCTGAGATGTTATTAATGAAGACTACAGAGAAGGGCAAAATCTAGGTGGCTCACCTAGAGGAGGAACCCTGGTAATTCATATGAAGAAGGAATCAAGAAGAAACAGTTGTGGTTGAACCAGAGAAAAGACTTGCAGAAGAAATGAAAGATGACAGAGAAGGACTAGCAGAAGAGAACTGAAAAGGTTTCCAAAGGATAAGGACTAGTAGAAGAATCAGAAGATGACAGAGAAGAAATAGAAGAAGTAGCAGAAGAAATGAGAGAAGGTCATCCAAAGAAGACTAGGAGTTGAGAAGAACAGACTTGGAAAGTTAAGGATAGAAAATAAAAGAAGTAAAGAGAAAGAGGTAATTGAGTTAAAATTAAGAAAAATAATTAAAAGATATAAAGAAAAGAAAAGAAAGTTAAAGAAAATAGATTATGAAATTATTAAGAGTTGATTGAGTAAGAGTAAGCAGGAGCAGACGGAAACGGTAGAGAGAAACTCTGAGGAAAAGGGCTGGAGTTTTGCTGAAACCCCAGAAGGGAGCAAGAAGCAAGTGATAGGCAGTTTCAAACTGTTAAGAAGGGAAGAAAACGTGGAGAAATACAGAGAAACGTTGAAGAAATTAAGGTGCAAAAATCCCTTAAGTAAATCATAGTCAGAAGTAATTGAGTTGGCCCGGAGAAACATTACGGGAATTACGGCAAACCCGTTTGAATCACGGAGCCAAGGTTTACCTGGAGCAAGACAACACCAGGTTTGAATCAGGGTCAAGAGCAAGTCATTCAGGAAATTTTTTTGGCAAAACAGTTCAATCTGGGCGTTTGATTGGCTGCATGAAAAAGTCTACTTGATCAGTGTTTTTATTGGTTAAACAGAAGAAAAAGAGCCTAAAAATGAGGAAATGAACCAGGGAAAGCTTCTTTTTAATTGACTGAAGTAAGTAAAGAAGCTTAATGCATTATTTAGCAAGAAAAACTAGATAGTTTAATCCTGGAAAAACCAAGGACCTGAAAGAAAACAGACTGAAACAAGCAGCTATAAAAAGGAGAACAGTTTGAAGCAAGACAGGGATTGGAAACAGTGGATTAAAAAGGCCACAAAGACATAACAAGGAGCTGAGGACAAGGATAAAGGAGCAGGAAGCCCAGGAGTAAAGAGAAAAAGCCCATGATAAAGGAGCAGGATTCCAAGACTAAGGGGCTGAAGCCAAAGACCAAGTACAAGGAGTCAAAGGAATTGTTAAAGGACTCCAAGTATTGGCAAACCCCTATTGTTTTCTATACCACCAGGGCCATATAACAGAAGGTTTCTAAAGAGATCTTCCTTCTGAGACAAATAAACACCCATTTTGACTCCTAAACATATTTCCAAGTTGTGCATTAATTACCAGGAGTGAATTACCTAACATATCTCACCCTAGTCAAGGGAAAGAGAATACCTATTACCAAAGCTGTCGAAGTTTTGCTACTAGTAAGACCTCAAAGGGGGAGTGGGAAAGACTGATTAGACACATTGAGATGACAGATAGAGGAAGGTAATTCATTGGGTTTGAGTTCAATAGACTCTTGAAAGACTTATATCAGCCCACAGAGGGTCTAGCCCCAGCTGAGGTTCAAGTACATGGAGGGGATGCTTGTCTAGTAATAGGAAAAGTCTTGGAAGAATTTGCTGTGATGCAAGCCAAGTACAAACTCCAACTTATCCAGATGCCCCAACTAGTAAATGTTAACCCCTTTCAGCCGGTCCCTGGCTTTGACCCAGGACATCCCATGGTGACCAAAGAGCTGTAACACTACAGCCAGGCTCATAGGGGCACTTACTTCTGCTTCCCAGTGAGCACACCATGTTGTACCTGCTAGAGAACTTCTGAAACACAGTGTCTAAATTGGCTTTTGCAAATTCAACAGCCGTTAAGAAGACAAAAATCCTCCTTGCCAACTTTGGATTGGCTTAGAGCAGGGATGAGACAGGGGTGTCTCTGGTCATGAAGACCATGTTTAGTAAAACCAACCACAAAAAGAAGATTAACAGAGTGTACAATAAGCTGTGTGAGTTCACAGAGGCCTTTTCTGGGCAAAGACTCCATCCCATGGTTTACCTGGGTTTCTTGTTCTACTTTAGGATAGGTGCAAACATCAAGGAGCTGGATGGGGTCCTAATTGGGATTGACAAGGCCAGGCTCTTCCTGGACGGCAAGAAGGTTGTCCCGGGATACAACTTGGTGGACCATGTGATCCAGGACTCACTGGTCCTGGCTGACATATACAAGTTTGCATCCCCGCCAGAAAAGCTGCTACTGCATTTCCACCTTACAATTTTCTATTTCATTAGCAGGTGAGAATATATTAATCACAGTTTATCTACTGTCTACGCTGTGGCAGTGAAGATTGTGTGCCACCTCCATTGCCAGGTGGTTGCAAATCAAAGGACCCACTACAAGCGCAAATAAATAAACCTCTTACTCCTTAATATATATTACAATTTTTATTTTTTTACTTTTTTATAATACAATAGTTTTCAAACCTGTTGAGATAAACAAAAAATCTTAGTCTAAAAACAAATACAACTCAGTCTAAAAACAAAATCAAGGTGGATCCAACTCTATTGTAATTTAACATAAATTCCTTAATTTTTGATTTCGTTTTTAGACTGAGTTGTACACGTTTTTAGACTGAGATTTTTTTGTTTATCTCAACAGGTTTGAAAACTACTGTACTGTTTTCTGGAAAGATTTATCTACAAATATATCAGTTTGAATACCCATTAACTAGATCTAACTCCTAGGCACAAAGCTTGCTCCTTATAAAGTGGGGTTCATCTTCCACCCATGCATTTTGCCTATCAGAGTTTAAAGAATAAACTTGAACACTTAAAATGGAAAATAACAGATGGAACTTTGGTCTATTTTTATTTCTAAAGTGATGCATTTGATATTTTTATGAAAACTTCTTTCATTTTTTTGCAAAATATTAGACCAGCTGGATATTTATAATCAGACTAAAGCTTGATCCAAAAGGATTGAATTTTTATTCAATAGGCATTAATTCTAGTTTAAAGATAAAGATGGGCACCCAATATATGCAAAGGTCTTTTCTATGATCTGGTTTAAGTACTTAACTTTGTTATTTAAACTCTGGTTGTTGAAATGTATGGATGTGAGATAGACCTACTGCACTGGGAGCGAGCTCAGTCTGAGTTGATTGGGATTTGAACTGACAGATCTTGGGATGAATCTTGCTTGGAAACAGGTATCCTCTAAATCAATGGATCAACAACTCTTTTAAATTCATAACAATATTTAAATCAATCCTCTGAAACCTTGCGCTTTGGATCCACTTATTTTTATTTATAGTATCAGAGAAATGTCATAGCTGATAGATTTGCGTCATTCGACCGAATTTATATCGATTTTTATGTCATTCAAGCTAGCTTGGATTTAGATGTTGGTATTTCAACTAGAAATATATGTAGTTGATATTAAGTTGGTGTTTGTGAATACGAAAGCGATTGGCTAACCAGCAAGATTTATGTTGGCGTAAAGATGAAGATCCAGGCAAATTGCCGTCTGTAAAAACAAGTAATATTCATAAACAAACTATTATTTTTGCGTAGATCTTTGTCCCACTGAGCTACGTTTGTGAGCTGATTTCTATCCCAGAGCTGTTTCTCGAAATGAATCTACCTGATTTTATTTTACTAGAAATTTTAACTTACATTGAGCGCTCTAAGCTTAGACAACTGCTTGGATTGAATAGGCGTTTCAAGGCTCTCATCGTTGAAGTAGCTTTAACTACTGTTGTACTTGATAAACCGGTTATAGAAGCCCTTCGAGGCTCCAGCCGAAAAAGAGATCTTGTCGTGTATGCCACTTTGATGACAGATCAAGTATATGAGCTGAAAGAGCTATTTAAAAACATCAGAGAGCTAACAATTGAATCTGCAATGATACCAAGGATGAGCCTTTTCAAGATGGTTTCAAGCTACCACTCCCTTAGAGCTTTAGATTTATTTTACTGTGATGCAGATCCCATTATTGCATTTGCAATAGCTCAAAGTAGAAATCTTACAGCACTCAGAGCACCAAACTTTAATCTCTCCAAGCCTCAGTTGCTTAAATTTTTATCTTTTTTGAGTCTTCCATACTTAAATTCGCTCTCAATAATTGTTGACAGATTAGATAAACAAGTGCTTGGGATGATCAACAAGGCTGGTTCAAAATTAGAAAGTCTTGAACTGCTATCTAGTTCAGCTTCCCTAGATATTTCTGAGGGGCTAGATTGTATCTGGGTTAAGCTCAAAAGCCTTAAAATATCCCTAGCTGATAAATTTCCCGAGACCCATGCAGCCGTAATATTTCCCTATAACTTTCCCCAGATCTCCTCCTTGTTTTTTTCATTCTCCTTACAAGATCGCCTTCTCTGACTGTCATCCTGAGCTTTGTCAGTTTAGACATGAGTCTATAAACTTTAGAGCTCGGCATCTTTTTCTGTATGAAAACCTGCAAGCACTAAACCATCTGACTTCATTTGCCATGGACTGCCAAAATGTCTCCCCGAGGCTAGTGAAGGCCATCCTAGCCTCTTCTATCAGAATCAAATCCCTAAAGCTTCATAGAGTCAATGCTCCTGATTTATTTAAAATCACTGTCATAGAGAATTATTCACTGGTGAGTTTCAGTTTTTCTTCTCCGCTGCCTTTAGGTGCTTCTGTGGTTGCTTGGCTTTCCAAATGCGCCCCTTTGCTTCAACACTTGTCTATAAATTGCAAAGTTGACAAAAAGTTCAGCTTTAAAGATCAGCTGAGGCTCCCTCTCCTATTCAGCCTAAGCACCGGCAATGTGGTTCCATTTGCTTTGCTTAAATTTCTGGTTGCTTGTTCTCCTAATCTGACATCGCTTTCTGTTTGGAACTCCAAGTCTGAACCTGAGTGGGTACTGATCTCTAAGCTCTTTCCCTTCTCCATCACCACCAGCAGAGATATTAAAGTTGATGATGGCTTTGCTTTGGGCATTCTAGGAGGCCCCCGCCCTTTGACATTCCAGCCTCTGGATCGTATCATTGGAACCAAGAAGAGAAAAAATGATATATCTTTGCCTCAGCTGCTTTACTGCCCACCGCTTTTGGACATAAATTACGACGACATTTAAACCCGGTTTTTAGAACGATGGGTTCCCTCTAACATCTAGATGCAAAAAGAAAATTAAACATATATTAAGCACAGGTTGCTACACTTTCTCAAAGCCAAGCCTTTATTATCCCAAAATCAATGTTTGACATGGTAGGCTGAGCCTGATATGCTTTACCTCCTAGGGCTACCCATCCAACCTTCTTAATTACATGACTTGAAATTATTAAACATAAAAAGGATTGTCAATGTATCAATAAGTAGTTTACTACAGTAGTTTTAAAAGCTATGGCGACAAGCGAAAACAATCCAGATTTAAACGAAATTAAAAATAAATGAATTTATATTGATTTACAATAGATTTAGGTTCATTTCAATTTCGCTTAAATCTGAATTCATTTCGTTTAAATCTGAGTTCATTTCGTTTGTCGCCATAGATTTTAAAACTACTGTATAACATACGTCATTAAAGTTCCTTTATAGCAAATGTAATAATCTAAGATCTGGCAAAAGCCCCTCTTTAATATCTAATTAAAATTCCGTTGGGCTCCAACTGTTACATTAAAACAGTTTATCCAATGATGAGCAGTTCAATTCAGCATCATCAAACAAATTCCCTATCCTATTTCCAAAAATAAAGACATAGCATTGACTTTATTTTTATTTCATCATTTAAACGCCTTGCATTTGTCAATTACTTGATTGGGATTAACAGCGATGCTTAATCCCCGTGATACAAATAAAAGTGTTGCTATACAATTATAGCTTTATAACCTTGCAAGCATTGCAACTGAAATGGTTATCCCAGTTGCCACCATGTCTCACTCTACACAGGAGACTCTCAGCAAGCCACCTCATAATAGGTCTAGCATAATACCCCCACAATTTGCTCAACTTGTCAGAATCTCACATTCCCCTATAAGGAGCAAACCCAATAGCAACAACAATCCTATTCACACTCTTATCCAGCACACCTTATTTTGATCACCACAACTATTCCACCCCCTAATGACTTACTACCTAGGTACAATAATACACATTATCACCAATTAAGATCATCTTAATTCTTTTCCTGCCCCCTTTCTGGACTGGTGTCCTTTCCAACCCAAATACTGAACTATAACGAGTTTAATTGCACTACAGAGTGATTATTCTTTACACGACAAGCTCAAAGTCCTATTAAGCACGATCCTTGAGCTAACTCTAGCCAAGAATTTCAATAACAATAACAAATAATTGAATAGACCTTTCAGTTTTACTATTAAACTAAGTCAATTTTTCAATATATTTTACTTATAAAAAATGTCATATATATTTAAAACTTAATGCAATTCTTTTCCATAACAATGCAAGCTTTAGTGCCGGTTGTCAGATAAAAACCTAGAATCACCCGCCTCAAAAATTCAAGCACTGGGGATCCCGGCCCAAGGAAGCGCTCTTACAACATTACAAGGACATCAACCAAGCCATTGACCAGAAGTGAGTTGTGGCCAAATGTGTGAATATTTTGAAAAAATTTGAAAAAACTGCTTAAAGCCTTCAAATCCAAAAATCAGGTAATTTGGTGTTTTTTGACCCCAAGACTGAAGTATGATATCATAATTTTTTGGCCAATTCAGATGGCTTAGTTGAGAATTTCCTCAGGTGATGCTAGCAATTTCTCCCAAAAATCTATTGCCATGAATTCAAACTATTTAGGGAGTTCAGTTGGCCTTGTGAATGATAGTTCACAAAGTGACCTCTGTGAAGGCCTTTATTTTTGTCACAAGTGGCAAGTTCCTGTTAGCAATGCACATGATAGAATCCCAATTACAGGATTTAAACCCTGAAACCCTGTGGGCTGCCATCTTGCAGGCCCATCTGCCTGTGTTTTTTTGGGTTCAAACCAGAGCTGAATTCAATTTTGGTGAAACTCCTGAGACTTACCAACCTAGAGCTACCTGTGCTGATGCCTCGCCTGCAAAAGGGTCCTGTTAACCTGACTAATGAGAGTGCAGGCCAAGCCAAAGATCCCAAAACAACTCAGGCCACTGTGGCAGGGGAAGCAAATAAACTTCCCGTGGACTGCAGGCCACCCAAAGATGACAAATCCCACAGCCTGAAAGGGAATTTGAGTTTTCTCATCCCAATCCAGATAATGAGAGATCCCCCGTGCGGGATGCCATCAAGGGCTTCCAAACCCTGGTAGATGGTACCACCCAGCCTGAGGGGGATTATAAAAGTTTTCCCATGGCAGATGGGCATACTTATACCCTGGGCTGCCAGGAAGTTGCCCATTGCCATTCTTGCAATAAAGTGATATGAACCTTTGGTTCAACCAGGTCATCCCATATTTGATTTTAGTTCTCTTTCATCTGCAGTCTAACCTCTGCGGCTCTACCTCTTATGCCCATCAACCCCAAGAAACCACAGACTGACTGCTCAAACTATATTGTCCACTAGGAGTCCCCTACGGCCCCATACATTTCACTGAGTGCCCTCCCAACCCTGCATATTTGGAGTTCACCCTAGAGGAAATCCTACTCTGCAACCCTGAGGCCAGGACCAGTGAGATCCAAGTCATTTTCAGAGAAGGATCCTGGATCACTGTGCCTCCCCTGCTATTCTGCAACACATACAACTACCTGCCTGCCTACCAAGTACCAATGACCCCACCCCATATCCTGCAGCCCGACCGCCTGCAGGAATCTGTTGCAGCCAATGAATCTACCCAACTCAAATATTTGGGGTGATGTGCATTGCCCTAACTGGTCTTATTGATTCCATGGTATCTGCCAGCAGACCCTGGGCCATCTTGGGCAAATCATTATCTTATATTGTAAAGTTAGCTCCGATCTTGTGGTGGGCCCTTCCCTCAGGACCTGTGGGCTGTCCGCCTGCAAGTTCTCAGGAACCTCCTGCAGGCTGGATCCCTGACACCTTTCACCTTTTTCCTGAGGTGTTCACCTTAGCCAGGTATAGTCAATGCCAATACCTGAGACTTCTGGATCTTTATCAGTCTCTTGCCACTTGAAGTATCTCCATCTAGGATTTCAGTATCAACCCTTTGGGTATAAAAATGAATACCCTTTTCCCAATAAGGTTAAGTTTGTTCTTGCTCATTAAGTTTGACACTGGATCTTCAGTGCTCATTTTTCAAATGCTAGGAAGATCTCATCTCTATTCAAATACAGATCAAACAGGATTAAAGCCAGAACTTCAAGTTTTATGCATTTAAGGCTTTCACCTGAGTTCTTTGTTATGTCAGGTAACAAAGCGCAGCTCAACAAAATGGCCCTTGCTAAAGGGGCTATAAGCCCCGCTTTCACACCTTACAATGTTGCATTCATTGTTCCTGCCTTCCTTTCTTCTGCTGGCAGTAATTTGCCTATCATCTCTAGTCCTCCTTTGGAAGAGGACATCTTGGACCATCCTGTTATCCCCACTACCATGACTATGCTGCCTCAGCCATAATTGGCTTCTGTCTTCTTGAAGACTCCCTCTCTTACACAAGTAAGAGAAACTGCTCTTGCACTAGCTCAAAGTGACCACTGCTCTTATATCACTACAGCCAAACTCAGACCTGAGTTTGCTAGTGCTGAACTCTGCTTGATATGGTTGACAATGTTTTGGTAGAATTTCACACTAACTCTTTGAGTGCTACAGGAGATCTCCTCTACCGGTTTGTCCAGCCTGCCCTGGTCCATCATCAGCTACTTCTGGGTCCACATCCTAGTACACTGACTGAGCTGCTGTATCCCTTCCATGGTAACTATGATCAATCTGTAGCCTTCCAAAAGTGGGCTCAAAACTTTCTCTGGTTATCATCTGCCAGCCAGCATGATTCTCTGATGGTACTGCAGCACTCGCAAACATTGGTAGATGTCATCCATACCTCTCTTCTTAACTATGTACAAGACTGCCTTCATACTTATGGGGTGGGCTATGCTACTTGATACAAGCCTGTTGAAGCCAGCATTACTTCTCAGGGTGCTGGTATAGATACCCTTATCCAACAGGTCAAGCAGGTTCATGATGATTCAAATGGCCAGATGGGACTTTTAGAGGCCTTTATTACGGCATCTGCCTCTTCCACTGCAACAGCTGCCCAAACTACCTGTGAAGTGTGGCTGGCTGATTTCAAAGAGCTTAAGAGTTACATGGAGGAGCATCTCAAACAGGATGATCCCCAGGTGTCTACTCCTCCTGCTAGTGAGCCTACCTTGGCATCCCAGGAGATCTGGGTGGCAGTTTGAGAGCTCAAGGCTATGGTCAGACAGCAGGTTGTTTAAACTTCCCTAGCTCCTCTGATGCCTACACCTGATCCCCAAGTTCTGGGTTGATTGGGCAGATGGTGGGGCTCAGAGCCAAGGTTGAAGCTTTTTCTGCCACTATGGCCTCTTTTGGTGCCACACTGCTTCCAGCAGAAGAAGGGGGTTATTGTCTCAGAAAAGAAGGGAAACCTTGTATTAAATGTGTTACCCCTATCAGAAACTTAACCCAGGATATTGATGAGGTTGTCTATAGTATTGAGACCCTTGATACTGACCTTCAAGATATGAGCAAGCTGCCCAATGGTATTAATGGTCAATTCTCTCTTCTTGTTGCACAAATGCAAGAGCTGCCAACTCAAGCTACCAGAATTTTAGCCGCTGTGACTGTTCAACAGATTCAAATAGATGGGGCTCTTTGAGTGGCCATTGTCATTAAAGAGGCTGGGGTTCAACAAGCAACCACTCTCACTATCTTAAAGGAAAGTATGTGACAATTATGTGCACATCAACCTTCTGTGAAGAGTGAGACTGAGTTTACCCCTGAGATCCATGCAGTAAATTCTAGCTTACAGGATAACTCAGATGGGCCTTCTAGCTCTGGTATCAGTCCCAATTATAGGCTGTTCTTCAAAAAAGTGCTTGAACCCAAGACCTCAGCTATAGCTGCCTTTCTCACCATCTATGAGACAGCAATGTGTTGAGCACCTGGCAAGCTTAAGAAGGAACACATTCTGACTTTTCTCCATCCTATGTGCCAAGAAGTGATGGTTCCTGAACTAGTTAAAATTACCACTTGGGCTCAAATGAAGAAGATGCTAATTAAGGAGTTTGGTGGTGATTTGAGCTTGGAGGTCAAGAAGGACGCCTTCATACACGTTTCCTTCAAGCCCAAAGAAACTCTTGCTGAATTTGCCAATTGCTTCTACATGGAGGGCCAACAACTTATCATTAGTCACCAGCTAACTGTGAAAGAAGCATACACTGCCTGTGCCAATGCCCTTAAAGTCAATCAGCTCCTATGTTTGCACTTTAAGGCGCATAAGCCAATGTTATCTTTAATGAAGGAAATCAAGACCCTCCTGCAAGATATACATTTGAAACATACCAGCCCTATAGTTATAGAATCTTGCTCTAACTTGTATGGTTGAGATAGTTGCCCTCCTTGAATTATGACCCTTGACAACAATGGTTAACCCAAATGCCAAGGCTGCCATAACTGCGGGATTGTGGGCCATCACTCTTGAGTCTGCATCAACCCAAAGGTAGAGGGCGCAGATCATAGAAGTCAGTCAGGAAAAGCCCAGTCAACTTAGAGGCAGAGACACTCTCTGTGACCACCCTTTCCAGTCTCCTTTTATTGCTACCCTCTCCACACCTCCTACTACGTCTGGCGTTGTGTCCTCTCCTACTACACCCTCAATATTGCATCTCTTCCACAATCTTCCTAGTTACCTAACTCTGAAAATTTTGAAGACAATGAACTTGGTGGGCATGGTATACAATTTTAGCTGTTACTGAGACTATATCTGTACCTTACAAGCTACACTCTGGGAAGACTACTACAACCCAGGTTGTATCTGGATCTTCTATAGCTTGAGAGATGGTTGCTTGTCCTTACCTTGCTCAAGCCAGCCAAGCTCCTGTATGGGTCAAATCCTCTGCTGAAGCTGATAAATTATCAGAATCTATATTACAAAACATACAAGTCTCCCTGCCTCTTCAGGTAGTGTTCAAGGGATATTAGCTCTCTGCTGTACCTTAGAGAAGTGGGAAAGGGAAATTGCTGCATCTGAAGAGATTCTATATATGCTGCCTCCCTTTGGAAATGACACCACTAAATTTGAAATAGCTGTTCATAAAAGGAAAGTTAAGGCCATACTAGACACAGAATCCCCTGTTAATGTGGTCTCCTCCAAACTAATAAAAAGGCTCAAACTTGCTCCTGACCTCACATACAACCAATCCTATGGTATTTCTGGGCTGTCAACCACTAGCTCCATTGGAGCAGACTCTTCTCTCCCTCTTCAATTTGGGAAGCTACTCTTATCCTCCCCTGTGGTGGTCTTGGAGAATGAGAGCTTAAGTCTCTTGATTAGCACACAATTCCTCTAGAAATATAATGGCATTATTAATATTAAAGAAAGATTTTTATCACCCTTGAATTATAATACAACCTTTTTATTTAAAGAGCCTGTTTGTATTCTAGGAAAGCAGTCAAAGACTTGTGTGTTGGAATATCTTACAAGGATCTTCTCCTTGAAGTTTAGGATCCATTCTTTGAACCTCAAGTCTCCTTCATCATTTTGTTCTTCTTAAAAAGAAGTCCCTCTTCTGGCTCCCCATGCCTTCTCTATCACTCCTAGATCACAGGTGATAGTAGATTCTCAGGTCTCATACAGTAGTTTTCAAACCTGTTTAGATAAATGTATATTATTCAGTTCAAAACGCATGAACTCAGTCTAAAAACAAAATAAAAAATTAAGGGTTTTTTTATTAAATTACAATAGATTTGGATCCATTTTGATTTCATTTTTAGACTGAATTCATGCATTCTAAATTGAATAGTATATGTTTATCTCAACAGGTTTGAAAACTACTGTACAAGTTGCCTATCAAGAAGTTCATGGAACTGTATGCCCCTGAGTCTTTGGGATAAAATGAACCCCACCTATGACCTGGGATTCTAGATGGCATACACAAGAAACCTGTTCAGCTGCTATTAGCCAAATTGACTGATACACTAATGCAAGTGACTAAAGGGCATACTCTTAGCCATGTTCAGCTCCTGGGTGTGCCTGCTATTTATTCTCTTCATCCATTTGGTTTTTTTAGCAATCTTTCTTTTCCAGAAGCTGAACTGCAAGCCCTATCTATGTTCTCTGCCTAGAATTCTCCTGAGCTGACCTCAGTTCAACAAAACAAAGTGTTGAAACTCCTGGATCATTTTAATGATATCTTTGATAAAGGACCTAATGATTATGGTCTGGCCAAAGAATTCATACACAAGATTTATACAGGTAATGCTCCTCTATTTAGAGAAAAACTCTATTGCCACAGAAGAGTTGAAGATGCTCAGATATTCAAGGAGTTAAAGCAGTTTTTGGATTCTGGGTTACTGACTCCCTCTCAAAGTCCTTGGGCATCTCCTCTCCTAATCCTAAAAAAGAAGTACAATAGACATTGCGTTGTCATGAACTACATATGCCTCAACTCTATAATCAAGGAGAACTCCTACCCTCTACCACACATTGATGATGCTTTGCACAAACTAGGGGACTCCAAGTCCTTCTCTGTCATGAATCTTGAATCAGGATACTGGCAAGTTAACCTGTCTCCAGCAGATAGAGAGAAAGCTACATTGATCACATCTGAAGGGCTATTTGAACCCACTTGCATGCCCCAAGGATTGTGAAATTCACCCTCTGCCTTCTAAAGTACAATGGACTCTATCCTTAAAGATTTAAAACTCTGTGTGTTATTCTATTTGAATAATACAAAATTATTATATATATCTTCCCTTATTATCTAAAACACTTAAGTTTGGTATTTCTCAAGTTTTGAAAAGCTGGTCTCAAACTTAAACCTTCTAAATATGATTTATTTAAAGAACAACTAGAGTTTTTATTTCATGAGATTACTCAGACTGGAGTTCAACCCATGAACAACAATATGGATGTCATCAATAAAATGTTGCCCTCCACAAATATTTGAGAGGTATAAGTCTTCTTAGGAATGATGGGGTATTATTGCCAGTTCATCTATGACCTTGCTGAGATCATTGAACCCCTTGTTCAGCTTCTCTGTGGCATTCCATTTGAATGGACTGTGAGTCAGCAACAATCTTTTGACACTTTGAAACATAAGCTCAAAAAGGCGCCCATCTTAGTGTACCCCAACTATAACAAAGAGTTCATACTGTACATCAACACTAGTGGGGTTGCTGTGGGGGACATCCTGGCCCAATTAGATGTTAAAGGAGCAGATCACCCTGTTGCATACTTCTGTCACATCCTCAACAAGAACAAGAAGAACTAAAGCGTCACATAGAAGGAGTGGCTGCATTACATGCTGTGAAAAATTCAGGCATTACATATACAGTACTCATTTCAATGTAGTCATGTATCATTCTTCTCTTTGTTGGCTCCAGAAATTGAAGGAATCCAAAAGATGTCTAGCACACTAGTCTTTACAAATGCAAGGCTATGATTTCATATCTGTACATTGCCCTGGTATTCAACATCATAATGAATATGGACTCTCCTGTATATCTATTCTAGCATTACACCTGGCTAAGGTCAATCACTTATATTAGTTAATAGGATACCCTTCTGTGTGAGAGGCTGAAACTGAAGAATCCTACCTGGCATTGAAGAAGTTATCAAATGATACTGTCATATGAGATAATCAGCTATTCAAAAAGGTTGGATCCCTGTACCTTCCTTATGCTTCCCCCAGCCTACATGTATCTGTTGTACTACAAGCCTACCTGGATACTGGACATAGGGTGATATCTAAAACTTATGACTGGCTTGTAAAGAGCTAATATTGGGAGAACATGTGTGTTAGTCCCTGATGTTTTAGTCTATTGTCACAATTGTCATTTACAATGCCCCCATACAAGTTGACAAGATTTTAAGTTAGTACTACCCAAGCATGCTTTTCATACTACTAGTGTGGATGCTGTGGGTCCTCTTCCTCTTTATATCTCGAGATGTCAGTTTATACTCATTGTGGTAGATCATTTCAGCAAATGGGTAGAGGCTAGATCCTCAAAAGACATTACCACAAAAACTTAAGTCATGCTCTTACTCTAAGATATTTTCTATTGCTATGGCTGTATCCAGGTACTTTTCTCTAACAATGTGACTAATTTCAATTGTCAAATTGTGAATTCTTTGATAGAAGCTATGGAAACCCACCTGTTGTTTGCTGCTCCCTACAAACCATCTACTAATGGCACTGTGTAAAAAGTTAATTCTACCCTAGTGTCTATGATTTGCAAGTTGACACACTATAATGAGTCTAATTGGGATTTTTATCTCCCTAAAACTATCTTTGCTTATTGCTTAAGTAAACATTGTACTACTGGGGTTTTTCTTTTGTAATGTTATGTGAGCATGAGGCTACTACCCCTTCAATCTTGGGACACACATTGATTAAGCTAGATGCTGTGGTTGATCCTGAGCAAAAAGTCAAGAAGCTAGTCAATAAGGCCATTGTCATACAGACCACTGAAAATTGACAGCTTAAAAGACTAAAACCTCAGAGTTGTCCCCTTTCAACGCTTTTTGAGCCCCAGTACCTGAGTTTAAGATATAAGATAAGTCCTATACTACCAGGATTGGGTTGTTGATTAAGCTCATAAATTGGATTCTCTCTGGTTTGGACCTCTTACTGTGATCTTCAAGCAAGTCCCTGAGTATACTGTAAAGCTCAATTCTTCTGGCTGTCCCTTTTCTTGCGTTAATGACAAGTTTCTGTGCACCTACTGCATCCTGAGTCCAATCTTGAGGAGGAATATGTTGAAAATTTAAACTCTTTAGGGTTTTTGATTGGCCTTGTGAATGGCAGTTCACAAAGTAACCTTTGTAAAAGCCTTTTCTTTTAATTTTGTCCTGAGGTGTTTACCTTACCCAAATATGGGTTGATGACAATACCTGAGACTTTCAGATCTTTACCAGCCTCTCTTCAGTTGAATTATCTCCAATAAGGCCATTAAGATCAAGCCTTTGGGTATAAAATTAAACACCCCCTTTTTCTAATAAGATTAAAGATCATTTTTACACACAAATTTTGAAACTAGATTTTCAGTTTGCATCTTTCATTTGCTATGAAGGTCTGATTTCTATCCATATACATATCAAATAGGCTTAAATCCAGAACCTCAAGTCTTACATATTTAAAACTTTTTCCTGAGTTCTTTTTTATTTCAAGTACAGTAGTTTTAAAAGCTATGGCAATAACCAAAAATACCTCAGATTTAAACAAAATCCAACTATCAGGTTAAAATATACACTCTGTCAACAGGGTTTATTGGTGTTAATGGGCAAAATGAGTTAACACAGCAACAAAGGGCTCACACGCAAAGCAAAACCATTCAAAATACAATCCAAAATACATTGATTCACAAAAAAAAGTGTGATTTGACTTTTGGTGTACATATGTTTACTATGTGAATTGGTGACAAAATACACCCAAGCAAGGTGATTCAAAACTCAATCCACAAACAAAACACAAAGGCAACTCACTACGTAAACAAAATCACTCACGCAATGTGTGCAATGGATTGTAATTGTGAATGATACCAAGGTATCTAAAATAAGACACAAGATCTGAAACATAAATTTTAAAAATATTGTGTTGGGTGTTTGAATTTGGCAGTAAAATCTAGGAAAATGGGTGGATTTTTTTGAGTATTCTAAGATGGGTGTTGTAAAACCAAAAACAACTAATTAAGAAATAAAAAATCTATAATTGGGATATTGGGTGGGAAAAACTCTAATTAAATATCCATATTCAGATAAAAGCAAAAAATAAAATTAGGGAGTAACTTAATTGAAATTTATTTAATATTTTATTAAATTTTAAAATGGAAGGAACACAACAACAGAGTACCAATACACCTGTTGTGCGCTGCAGTTGCAGTTGCCCCCGCAGGTCAAAGAATAGAGTTAGTGCAACCCAAGTGCCTACTCAAGAAGGAGACAGGAGAGGAGAGTTCCATAGTGACACTGCACTGACACAGCCGGTTCAAGGAGCACAAGCTGCTAGGGTGTGGAGCATCAACCCTTGGGTCCCAAAGCTGACCCGGAAGCCCACCAAGGTCACCACTACAAAGAAAGTTAGAAACAAGGAGGTAGAACTTACTTTGTATGTGTTCACGTTGTGTACTGGCAAGAGTCAGTACCGTCAGCTATGCTGGAGAAGGTGAAGCCTGTACTTGCTACTAGCTACAAGCCCTACGTCAGTGATGGCAATCAGAAGGATGACAAGGAGACTGAGTTCTATTAAACCAATGAGGGACAGTTGGAGCTCAAAAAGGTTGCTGTGTTTTACATCAAGGTGCCCATGCCCTGTGTTGTGCCCAATGTCAACAAGTCAATCCCCACCGCTAAAAAGCCCGCTCAGAAGCACATCCCTGACATTAAACGCATCATCCTGCTTAAGCTAATGCATGAATTGGGCAATTACAAGGCAGCCACGGCCCTTGTTGGGGTGGATCCCAAGTACGCCAGCAAGACCTTCAACAAGTTCATTGATACTGGCCGAGTCCTTGCCACGGAGAAATCCTTGCACGTTTCCACTATGCTCACCAAGGAGCACAAATGGGCAATCCACCAGTGGATCACCTGGGACTGCCATCTTGAACTAGAAAATATACAGGCAATAGTCAAGTCCACTTTTGGGGTTGAGGCTTCCATTTTCTTTTACTACCATCTGCTGAAGATGATGCGCTTTTCCTGGAAACAGCTTGGGGTATCTCTGTACAATCAGAATAGCCCAACCAACATTGAGACCTGGAAAAACTATGCAGATGCGTACACTGCCCTCAAAGACAAGGGGACAGTTGAATTTTACTATATTGGTAAATTGGCATTTGCCTTGTCTATGCACATTGCATATGGCTATGTCCCCAAAGGCTCCAATGATGTGATGGCTTGGCGTACTGCAGTCTGCGCCACAGCCTACTCAATGATGGCTCTCCTTGGTCCAAAGGGGGTTGAGCTATACCAAATGATACTGGGCTCCCACAACAGCCGTACCTTTCTATCATTTCTCTGATTGGTCCAGGAGCACCTGAGGCGTACAAGCCCTGGCTTCACCAATGTCATTGTGTTAGACAATGTTGGTCTCCACAAAGTGGCTGACATTATTGAGGAATTCCCAATGATTGACAACAACAGCGCAGTGGGCCCCCAGCAATTGGCCACAGCAAATTTGTGCCTTCTCTTCCTCCCTACTTATTTGCCATTCCTAAATCCCATCAAGGAAGTCTTTGGGTGGCTCAAGTGAGTTGTCAAGCAAGGAACCCCAACTAGGACCAAGGACCTCTTTAATTTGCTGCAGGCCGGGATCCACACCCTCCCAGCTGAGACTGTGGCCAAATTCTATGGCCATGCTGATTTGTTCATCCCTGCGTGCCTAGCCAAACAGCCAATCAATTAAAGGCTTATTGTGTCCAATTTTTTTATATTCTCTAATTTACTATTCAAGATTTATTAATTATCATTTTATATTTAGATGCTTCTAAGCCCACAATCACATTCAGCAGGACAATCAATTAAGATTATTAATTTATTCATTTTATAATCATCTTTTATTTGTTATCTAAGGGTATCCCAAATGTTTGATACTGGATTATGTGAATGCATTAATATCACTTTTGGCAAATAAATATAATAATCAAAAAAAGTTAAATGTAATGTGTACAAATCAGAAGTAGACTTTATTGAAATATATTATAATGCTTTTATTAAGACCTTCTCTGGGATATATTCTGCAAATCTTGTTTACTAAAATAAGAATTAGAAAATTTTATTATAATAAAAATAATATAAATTGCAATGGAACTATTTGGAAGAGAGAATTTATTAAGAGCGCCTGTAGTGAGTTCTTCTGTATGTACCCACCCCACAATGGAGGTGGCGCACAACCTCCACCGCCACACCGTGGACATTGGATACACCCTTATTAAAAAATCCCGCCTGCTGGTGAAGGGAAGTAGGGTTAGGTGCAAATGGAGGAGCAGCTTCTCTGGCAGGGCTGCAAACCCGTAGATACCAGCCAGGACCAGGGCGTCCTGGATGACGTGATCCACCAAGTCATACCCGGGGGGCTTTCTTCCTGTCTAGGGAGAGCCTGGCCTTGTTGATTCCTAGAAGGACCCCGTCAAGATCCTCCACGCTGGCGCCCATTTCAAAGTAGAAGAGATGCCCAAGGTAAACCACCAAGTGAAGCCTTTGCCCAGCAAAGGCTTCTGTAAGCTCGCATAATTTATTGAAAACTGCACTGATCTTCTTATCATGCTTGGTATTTGCAAAGGTCAGCTCCATGGCTGCAGGGACCCCCATCTTGTTGGCACTCCAGGCCAACCCAAAGTTGGCAAGGAGGATTTTTGTCTTCTTGACAGCTGTTGCGTCTGAAACAGCTAATTTTCCCACTGCACACCCAAAGTTGTCCAGCAGGTAAGAAATTGTGTGCTCCAAGGGGTAGCAGAAGCAAGCAGCTGCATGGGCCCAGCCCATCTCTGGTACATTTTTGAATGGGAGAGTTGCCAGGACGTTTCAAACAAGCTCAATAGAGTTTACATAGTAAACTCCACTGAGGTTAACTGGGTCTAGACGGACCAGTTAACATCCTTGTAGGCATTAACAGCCCACTCAGATGCCCCCTCCCCATGTGTCAGCCCAGCCAATGCCTCCTGCAACATTGGAAAGGACCCGTGGATGTGGTCCTCCAGCTCTCGCAAGACAGAGGGGACAGATACAGTTGCTTGGCCACATGAGTGGTGTAGTTAGCGTAGAATGTGGCAGGGACAAAGGGGACCAGGACTTGGTGGAGTTCACCGTCTATGTTCTCTAAAAGACAGGTAAGTATTTACAAATTTTTATTAATTTTTTCATGTTACCTTCACATGTTTCTTCCTTGCCAGCTGCTTCAGCAGGCTTGATCATTCTTGGCTCAAGCAGTTGTGCGGGCAATTCTTTATCCTCTGCTCTGGCATGCTTGGCAGGTTTGAGATACTCATATATCTCTGGGTTGTCAACCCTGACGGACGTTGCAGAAAGATTTTATGCCTTAAATTTCAGGCCCTCAACTACTGTCTTCTGGACGTTGAGAAGACGCTCAATGGTCTTCTCAGGGGTGTCTGATATTTTTGTCATTAGGGCCTTTGTGGACACCTTGTCTATTTTGTCTCTGTCAAGGACAGCAGACTTCACTTTGGCTTTGACCTTGCAGTCAATGTCTTTGATTTTGGCAATTGCCAAGTTGAGATTCTTAAAGAGCTTCTCCAATTCTCTCATTGATCTTTTACTAAACTTTTCATATGTTTTTATAGCTTCTGCCCCAATAAATTCTGTATTATTTTGATACTGTTGCCTCTTTTTTATTCCTTTTTGATTTCCCATTTACTACATTATCCCATCTTTTTACCCATTTTGTATATGTTTTACACTCATCTCAATATAAGTTGTTTGCTTTGTGTTGGCATTGTTTCCTTAAGTACCATATTATTCTTGGCGCTTTGCACAGCCCCTTGTGAAAATATTAACAACAATTTGGTGATCAGCTAAATTTTAATTAGAAAATTATAGGTTTATTGTATTTAGATAAAGTTGTTACTGATCCAAATTCAAAACCTTAATGATAAACTTTAAGCCAATCAGGAGCCAAGTGATAAAGTGATTGTTGTGACATAAAGGATCATTCAATAATTCTTTGGTGTATGTGCGCTAATTAATATGATTGGCTGAATGTTTTGCCATTGAATGCCATTGCTGCAGTGGCAAGTTGTTGATGGACTAGTGCTAACCCAGTAGCTAATTGGGCACTAGTCCATCAACAACTTGCCACAGCGGCAATGGAGTACAATGGCAAAACATTCAGCCAATCATATTAATTAGCGCACATACACCAAAGAATTATTGAATGACCCTTTATGTCACAACAATCACTTTATCACTTGGCTCCTGATTGGCTTAAAGTTTATCATTAAGGTTTTGAATTTGGATCAGTAACAAATTTATCTAAAAACAGTTAACACATAATTTTCTAATTCAAATTTAGCTGATCACCAAATGGTTGTTAATATTTTCATAAGGGGCTGTGTCTGGGTACTAAAAATAACTGTGTTCTGGATCTTTATACATGGCATAGTAAATATATGATTTTATAGAAATAAGCTGAACATAAAGAATAAAGCCAACTATAAACAAAGAGAACATGAACAACTGAAATTCAAAATAAAGATAATATAAATAGAAAATGTTTGGCAACAGGGGGTTTATTGGGGCAGGGAAGAGTGATGCCTAGGAGGCAGAATAACGTGGGAAGGAAGACATAGAGGTGGTGCTGGCCTGGGGGATCTGGGATTGGATGGGTTGGGCTTGCGGATGAGGGGTGTTGGTGATGGGGGTGGAGGCAGGAGGATTTTGCGTGATGGCTGCTATATAATGCTTGTTGTATTCCTCATCAGTCATTGGTTGGATGGGCTGGTAGGTGGCAGTGGCCCAAGGTGAAAGGCGCTTATCCTTATGTGATTGGTTGCCCATGTTCACATGGAAAAACATTTGCGCAAATAAGTCAGCCACCATTTATTGCCCAAAGAGAAAATTGTGGTCAAGGACCCCAAGATAGAGGTTGTTGAAAGTCTAAGGGTGGCGTTCCTGTAGTGTATCTCCAATGTTAAAGAAGACAACTTCAGCCAGATGGATGTCTGCATGGCCGGCAGAGTAGACTGAGGCCTGGTGCCCGCATCGCTGGATGGCCTCAAGAGCGGTAGAGCTTCCCTCCATCTGGTGGCTCAAGAAAACCTGGTATTTGGAATTCAAGCCATCCCAGGAGTTGAGCAATCCATTGAGGATGTGGCTGCATGAGTACACATTGATAAAATCTGGGTTTTTCCAATAGTAGACAAAACCCTTGGCTGAAACAACCAGAAATGCACCAATGAACGTCCCCTTCTTGACCTTCTTCCTTCCTTTTTGAGTGCTGGCTCTTCCTTGCTCACCAAAACAATCAAAAGCTATTAATAGCTTGTAATAAGAGATGAACATGACATCATCAGTTAGACTAGTCAGGCATTAGACCAGGGTTGATTTGATGGTGGTGTCATACAGGGAATCCTCAGTGCCATCCCATTAGTTGCCGGCAAAATTGGTAAGAATCCATATTGAAGCCAGCTTCCCATACATCCAGAGCTGCACCATGCGCTCAGACACCCAAATGCCATGATGCACAAGTTGCTTCTGGACCTGGGTCAAGGGAAGCTTGGGATACCGCTGGAGGAGGTCAATCATGATTAGGTATGCCTCAGATATTTATGACTTGGGGGCCTTCTTGGGCTTCTTGGCTGTCCCAATCAGATCCTCCTGTTCATCAGGTTGTTGAATTCCCACATGACAGTAGCTTGGGTAAATTGCAACTGGGCAACAATCTGGTCCCATGACAGACCCTACAGGTTCAGTGCCACAATTTATTGGAGAATTTGGGCAGCAATTATTCTGCATTTGGGGCGCTGGGCTGGGGGAGCTGAAGCCTGATTGGCTGTAGGGGGGCAGGTTGGCTGGTGGCAGGATTTTGTTCCAAATCAAGGTTGCCATCCTGATTAATTGGTTAGTGGTCAGCTTGTGCGGGGGTGGGTACGGGAGCAGGGGCAGAGCTAGACACTATGTGACTACTGAACAAGTCAAAACCATAGGGGTTGGTAGTCAGGTACAGGTCAGCTTCCTCATTACCCGCCTCAAAGGCTTGGGTGTAAACAGGTGCCTCAAGTTTTGAGCCTTGCCTTCATTGAAGCTGGCTTGGCTACTGCTGGCTTGGCTGCTTGTGTTGTTGAAGATGTTGCTGTTGAAAACCATATTGAAAAAAAAACCTAGGATAAAATCACTAAAAGTAGAAATTTTAAAATTTAATGATTTATTTTTATTTTAATCTTGAGTCTATATTTGGAAGGTTCTCAAAACCATTCCATACAAATCTGGAGCCATGAAAATGAATAAAATACCCTTGTCCCTAAATTGGATAGCTGTTGATTGTCTGTCAAACTGTTATATTTCTATTTTAGGTTGCTCATACTACACATCTTGTGTGAGTTCATTTTGTTTTGTGCTTGTGGAATCTTGTGTCTAGATTGCTCAAATTTTTTTCATTTTAGTCCTTCTGTTGGTGCCCCATATGAATCCTGATTGGATATAATATACTCCAGAACAGCATCCATCCATTTTACTTGTTGTGTCAGTTCATTTTGTTTGTGGTTTGAACTACACCGCTTGATGTTTGATATAATTTTGTATAATGGGCTAGTGAAATTTTGTTTTTTGTTTGACAGTTCATTTATTAACTGAAATTTTATAAATTAATTGAATCCTGAATCTTGCGCAACTTGGATTTTGTTCAAATCTGAAATCATTTTGTTTAAATCTGAAGTATTTTCAGTTGTTGTCATAGCTTTTAAAACTGTAACAAAGCACAACTCAAAACTTATATGAGCTGGTTTGGAGCTCAGAACTACCCCAGTAGTTCAATAAAGCCATAAGTATTTAAAACTATCAGTTTTCTGTTTTTGGCCAAAATTTGTCCATGGAAATAAAGCTTTTACACAACTATATGCTTGTATAGCTTCTTTTAAGTCACAGTGCCTGTGGCCTCCAAACTGCTTACTATAACCCCCATGCCCAAAATTGAGGAAATGATTGAACCAATTTTTAAACTTCAGTCTCATTTCTTCAGATTGCTGCCTTCTTTATTTTGGCCTTAATTTTTCTTGGTTGTCTTCCCCATGCCTTTATTTGGAGTTTACCATTTGAAAACTTTGTCATTAGGAGTTTTATTGCTGTTAAATGTTTTCAGCATTTGGATTTCTATCCCTGTTTTATCAGCACTTTGTAATTCCAGCAAGACTCCACCATTACAAGAATTATGCAGAGCTTTGTATTGACCAAGCTCCATATACTGTTGAATTATTAAGAAAATCTCTGTATACATAGCCATTGGTGTAACTGTACAAGGCTTGGTGTAACATTGTCCCCGCTAGGGAAGCTACCAGGAATGCACCAATGACAGTTCCCTGCTTCTGCTTCTTTTTACCGTTAGGAGTGTTCTTTATTCACGCAATCTTGTAATCCTGAATATTTAATGCTGATTTATAATACAATATAAAAATGACATTATACATTATGTTAGATAAGCAGCAAGTGATTGTGTCACCAATTTCTGGACTGTGTGGAAAATAATTGTCACTATTCCACCTGTCCCCATGTGATTGATCAGAACCAGAACACTAACAACAATCTCATGCATCTAGAGCTGTGCAGCAGGCAATAATTATGCTGTGAAGTCCAAGTAGATGTCTGACCTCAGTCATTTGGAGGTATAGGTTCCGCTGAGGAAGGGCAATCATGATAGGATATGCATGCTTAAGCAGGAAATCTGACTGTTTTTTCAGCTTCTTGGTAAGCTTTGTGCCACCTCTCTTCATGAGAGCCCAGAATTCTTGTTTGACTGCCGCCTTGGTCAGCTGTAAGCAGGTGGCAATTCCTGCAAATTCCATGCCGCTTTGATTGAGGCTCATTATCTCCTTGAAAATTTCATTGGATATCAGATATTGCTTGGGGGCAAATTTTTCATGCTGGTACCTGAATTAGACAGGGCTTGATCTGATTTGCCTGAATTGCCACACAATTGTGGGATTAAGTTAGAAGAGGGCAAATTTGCCCAGTCTTCCATGTGTGGCACAGGCTCAGGTTGGGCCTGATCTTGGGGTTCCTCATATTAGCTGTTGGAAAAGCCACCCAGTGCTGCGCCTGATGACACATACAACTTGGCCTCCTAATGACTTAAATTGAATTGGGTATAGCCGGGAACCATAGTGGTTGCGCTCCCTTGATCATTAATCTTAGCTTGGAGTAGCCCTGATATTGCTCCTCAACAATACAGTAGTTTTAAAAGCTATGGCAACAAGCCAAAATACTTCATATTTAAACAAACTGATTTCATATTTAAACAAAATCCAAGTTGCGCAAGATTCAGGATTCAATTAATTTAAATATTTTTGGTTAATAAATGAACTATCAAACCAAAAACAAAATTTCACTAACCCATTATACAAAATTATATCAAACATCAAGCGGTGTAGTTCAAACCACAAATGAAATGAACTGACACAACAAGTGAAATGGATGGATGCTATTCCGGAGTATATTATAATCCAAGCAGGATTCATATGAGGCACCAACAGAAGGACCAAAATGAAACAAAATTTGAGCAATCTAGAAGCAAGATTCCACAAGTACAAAACAAAATGAACTCACACAGGATGTGTAGTATGAGCAGCCTAAAATAGAAAAATATCAATTTAACAGCCAATCAACAGCTATTCAATTTAGGAACAGAGGCATTTTATCCATTTTCATGGCTCCAGATTTGTATGAAAAGGTTTTGAGAACTTTCCAAATGTGGGCTCAAGATTACAATAAAAATAAATTATTAATTTTTAAAATTTCTACTTTTAGTGATTTTATCCTAGGTTTTTTACAATGGTTTTTAATAACAACATCTTCAATTGCGCCAGCAGCCAAGTCAGAAGCAGCCAAGCCAGCTTCAATGGAGGTGAGGCTCAGAACGTGGAGGCACCTGTTTACACCCAAGCCTTTGAGGCAGGTAACAAGGAAGCTGACCTGTTACTGTCCCCCAACCCATATGGCTTTGACTTGTTTGAGAGTCACTTAGCGTCTAGCTCTGCCCTTGCTCCCACACCCACCCCTGCACAAGCTGCCTGTCAACCAACAAATCAGGATGGCAACCTTGATTTGGAACAACTTCCTGCCACCGCCCAACCTGCCCCCCCTCAGCCAATCAGGCTTCAGCTCCCGCCGCCCGGTGCCCCAAACACAGAATAATCACTGCCCAAATTCTTCAGGAAATTGTGGCACTCAACCTGCAGGGTCTGTCCTGGGATCAGATAGCCAGCCAATTACAATTCACCCGGGCTACTGTCATGTGGGAATTCAACAACCTGATGAATAAGGGAAATCTGATTGGGACAGCCAAGAAGCCAAAGAAGGCCCCCAAGTCACAAATATCTGAGGCATACCCAATAATGCTTGACCTCCTCCAGCGGGACCCCAAGCTTCCCTTGACCCAGGTCTGGAAGCAACTTGCACACCATGGCATTTGGGTGTCTGAGCGCATGGTGCAGCTTTGGATGTACGGAAATGTGGCTTCAATTAGGGTTCTTACAAATTTTGCCGGCAACCAATGGAAAGGCGCTGAGGATTCCCCATACAACACCGCAATTGAATCAAACCTGGTCAGATGCTTGACAAGTCTAACAGATCACATCATATTTGTCTTGTACTAGAAGTTATTGATTGCATTTGACAATTTTGGTGAGCAAGGAAAAGCTGCCACCAAGAATGGAAGGAAGAAGGTCAAGAAGGGGACATTCATTGGTGCATTTCTGGCTGTTTCAGCCAAGGGTTTTGTCTACTATCAGACAAACCCTGATTTCATCAATGGGTACTCATACAGCCACATCCTTGGTGGATTTCTCAAGTCCTGGGATGGCTCAAATTCCAAATACCAGGTTTTCTTGAGCCACCAGATGGAGGGAAGCTCCACTGCCCTTGAGGCCATCCAGGAACACGGGCACCAGGCCTCTGTGTACCCAGCTGGTCACGCCAACAACCATCTGGCAGATGTTATGTTCTTTAATATTGGAGATACACTTCAGGAGCGCTGCCCTCAGGCTTTCAATAACCTCTATCCTGGGGTCCTTGATCACAATTTTCTCTTTGGTCATCAAATGGTGGCTGACTTGTTGGCACAAATGGTTTTCCATGTGAACATGGGCAACCAATCACGCAATAATAAGCGTCTCCCACCCTGTGCCACAGCCACCTACCAGACCATCCAGCCAATGACTGATGAGGAGTACAATGAGTGATATATGGCGGCCATCACACGCAATCCTCCTGCCTCCACCCCCGCCACCAACACCCCCACCCACAAACCCAACCCATCCAATCCCAGATCCCCCAGGCCAGCACTGCCTCTATGTCTTCCTTCCCACGCCATTCTGCCTACTAGACATCACTCTTCCCCACCTCAATAAACCCCCTGGTTCCATAAAAGTTCTATTTATCTTATCTTTATTTTGAATTTCAATTGTCTGTGTTCTCTTTGTTTATAGTTGGCTATATTCTTTATGTTCAGCTTATTTCTATAAAATCATATATTTAGTATGTTGTGTATCTAGATCCTGAAGACAGTTATTTTTAGCACTTAAACACATCCCCTTGTGAAAAAATTTAACAACCATTTGGTGATCAGCTAAATTTGAATTAGAAAATTATAGGTTTATTGTATTTAGATAAAGTTGTTACTGATCCAAATTCAAAACCTTAATGATAAACTTTAAGCCAATCAGGAGCCAAGCAATAAAGTGATTGTTGTGACAAAAAGGGTCATTCAATAATTCTTTGGTGTATGTGCGCTAATTAATATGATTGGCTGAATGTTTTGCCATTGTACGCCATTGCTGCTGTGGCAAGTTGTTGATGGACTAGTGCCCAATTAGCTACTGGGTTAGCACTAGTCCATCAACAACTTGCCACTGCAGCAATGGCGTTCAATGGCAAAACATCCAGCCAATCATATTAATTAGTGCACATGCATCAAAGAATTATTGAATGACCCTTTTTGTCACAACAATCACTTTATTGCTTGGCTCCTGATTGGCTTAAAGTTTATCATTAAGGTTTTGAATTTGGATCAGTAACAACTTTATCTAAATACAATAAACCTATAATTTTCTAATTCAAATTTAGCTGATCACCAAATGGTTGTTAATATTTTCACAAGGGGCTGTGTAAAGCGCCAAAAAT
This sequence comes from Entomophthora muscae, assembly GCA_014839935.2. Lineage (NCBI taxonomy): Eukaryota > Fungi > Entomophthoromycota > Entomophthoromycetes > Entomophthorales > Entomophthoraceae > Entomophthora > Entomophthora muscae. Next base: position 148,519 of record QTSX02007228.1, read on the forward strand.
AATATGGTACTTAAGGAAATAATGCCAACACAAAGCAAACAACACATATTGAGATGAGCGTAAAACATATACACAATGGGTAAAAAGATGGGATAATGCAGTAAATGGGAAAACAAAAAGGAATTAACAAAGAGGCAAAAATATCAGAATAATACAGATTTTATTGGGGTGAAAGCTATAAAAACATGTGAAAAGGTTAGTAAAAAATCAATGAGAGGATTAGAAAAGCTTCTGAAGGACCTTGACTTGGCCATTGCCAAAATAAAAGACATTGGCCGCAAGGTCAAAGCCAAAGTGAAGTCTGCTGTTCTCACTGGGGACAAAATTGACAAGGTGTCCACAAAGGCACTAATGTCAAAAACGCCAGACACCCCAGAGAAGACAATTATTGCTTACTAAATATTCAAAAAACTGTGGTTGAGGGCCTCCAGTTCAAGGCATATAATCTTTCTGCGCTGTCTGTCTGGGTTGATGACCCAGAGATGTATGCCCACCTCAAACCTGCCAAGCGTGCTAGGGCAGAGGATACCAAATTTCCCACACAACTGCTTGCGCCAAGAATGGCAAAGCCGGCTGAAGCCGCCAGCAAGGAAGAAACCCAAAAAGGTAACCTAAAAAATTATAATTAATAACAATTCCTAAATACTTTCTTTTTGAAGATGTTGATGATGAACTCCGCCGGGTCCTGGTCCCTTTTGTACCCCCCACCTTCTATGCCAACTATGCTAATCATATGGCAAGGCAGCTTTTCCTGTCCCCCCTGTCTTGTGGGAGCTTGAAGACAGGATCCATGGTACATTCCCAATGTCCAGGGAGGCATTGGCTGGGCTTTTGCATGGTGAGGGGGCATCTGAGTGGGCAGTTACTGCCTACAAGGATGCCCAACTGGTCTGCCTGGACCTGGTTAACCTCAGTGGAGTTTACTGTGTAAACTCAAGTGAGCTTGTTTGGGACGTCCTGGCGACGCTCCCATTCAAAAATATACCGGAGATGGGCTGGGCTCATGCGGCTGCTTGCTTCTGCTTCCCAGTGGAGCATACCATCTCTTACCTGTTGGAGAACTTTGGGCATGCAGTGTCGAAATTGGCTGTTGCAGAAAAAACAGCTGTAAAGAAGACAAAAATCCTCCTGGCAGACTTCAGGCTGGCCTGGAGTGCCAACGAGACGGGGGTCCCTGCAGCTATGGAGCTGACCTTCATCAAAACCAAGCACAAGAAGAAGATTAGCGCTGTATATAACAAATTGTGCGAGTTCACGGAAGCCTTTGCTTGACAAAGGCTTCATCTGGTTGTTTACCTGGGGTTCCTATTCTACTTTGGGATGGGTGCATCTGTAGAGGACCTAGACGGGGTCCTTCCTGGGGTTAACAAAGCCAGATTCTCACTGGACGGGAAGAAGGTCCCCCCTTGATACAACTTGGTTGATTATGTCATCCAGGACGCCTTGGTCCTGGCTGGCATCTTCAGGTTTGCAGCCCTGCCAGAAAAGCTGCTCCTCCATTCCCACCTCACCATCCTTCCTTTTACCAGCAGGCGCAAATACTTTAATACAGGTGTATCCACCGTCCACAGTGTGGCGGTGGAGGTTGTGTGCCACCTCCATTGCGGGGTGGGTACATACTGCTGAACCCATTATAGGTGCACTTAATTTTATCTCTATATCAATAAATATATTTATACTCTACTATATTTTTATATTACAAATAATTTTTCAAATAATATTTTAGCAAACAAGATTTGCAAAATATATTGCAGAAATGGGTTTCATAAAAGTATAAAATAATATGGTAATAAAATAAATTTCAACTTTACAATTTACGTTTAACTTTTATAAGACTATTTTATATTTATTTGACATAAGTGATATAAATATATTTGCGTAATCCAGTATCAAGCGTTTGGGATAATCTCAGATGACATATTAAATAATATATAATAAAATAAATAAATTACTTACATCTATTGATGGATCTTCTGAATGTGATTGCAGGTGTGGAACCATCTAAATATAAAATGATAATCATTAAATCTTGAATAGTAAATTAGAGAATATAAAAAAAGTTGGACACACTAAGCCTTTAATTGATTGGCTGTTTGGCTAGGCACACAGGGATGAACAAATCAGCATGGCCATAGAATTTGGCCACGGTCTCAGCTGGGAGGGTATGGATCCTGGCCTGCAGCAAATCAAACAGGTCCTCGGTCCCTGTTGGGGTTCCTTGCTTGACGACTTGCTTGAGCCACCCAAAGACTTCCTCAATGGGATTTAGGAAGGGCAAATAGGCAGGGAGGAAGAGAAGGCTCAAATTTGCCGTGGCCAATTGCTGGTGGCCCACTGCAATGCTTGTGTTGATCATTGGGAATTCCTCAAGAATGTCAGCCACCTTGTGGAGACCAACATTGTCCAACACAATCACATTGGTGAAGCCCGGGCTTGTGCGCCTCAGGTGCTCCTGAACCAATTGGAGAAATGATAGGAAGGTCTGGCTATTGTGGGAGCCTAGTATCATTTGGTACAGCTTGACCCCCTTTGGACCAAGGAGAGCCACTATTGAGTATGCTGTGGCGCAGACTGCAGCACACCAAGCCATCCTGTCATTGGAGCCTTTAGGGACATACCCATACTCATTGCGCATTGACGAGGCAAATGCTGATTCATTGATATAATAGAATTTCACTGTCCCCTTGGCTTTGAGGGCAGTGTACGCCTCAGCGTAATTTTTCCAGGTCTTGATATTGGCTGGGCTGTTCTGATTGTAGGGGGATACCCTGAGCTTTTTCCAGGAAAAGCGCATTCCCTTGACCAAATGATAATAGAAGGAAATTGAGGCCTTGATCCCAAAAGTGGACTTGACCATGGCCTGTATATTTGCCAGTTCAAGATGGCAATTTTGGGTTATCCACTGGTGGATTGCCCATTTATGCTCCTTGGTGAGCATGGCTGAAACACGCAAGGATTTCTCTGCGGCAAAGACTCAGCTAGTATCAATGAACTTATTGAAGGTCTTTGAGGCATACTTGGGATCCACCCCAACAAGAGCCACAGCCGCCTTATAATCACCAGATTCCCGCATGAGCCGGAGAAGGATGATGCACTTAATGTCAGGAATGCGCTTGTGAGCGGGCTTTTTAGCGGTGGGGATTGGCTTGTTGGTGTTGGGCACAACACAGGGCATGGGCACCTTGGTGTAAAACGCAGCAACTTTCTTTAACACCAGCTGTCCCTCATTGGTTTGGTAGAACTGGGGCTCCTTGTCATCCTCCTGATTGCCATCACTGACGTAGGGCTTGTAGCTAGTATCAAGTACAGGCTTCACCTTCTCCAGCATGGCTGACGGGACCGACTCTTGCCGGTACACAACGTCAAACACATACGAAGTAAGTTCTACCTCCTTGTTTCTAACTGTTTTGGTAGTGGTAACCTTGATGGGCTTCTGGGTCAGCTTTGGGGCCCGAGGGTTTATGCTCTGCACCCTAGCAGCTTGTGCTCCTTGAACCAGCTGTGTCAGTACAGCGTCACTATGGAACTCTCCTCTCCCGCCTCCCTTCTGAGTAGGCACTTGTGTTGTACTAAGTCTATTCTTTAACCCACGGGGGTGACTGCAGCGCACAACGGGTGCAATGGTAGTCTGTTGCTGTGTTCCTTCCATTTTGAGAATTTAATAAAATATTAAATAAAAATTAATTAAGTTACTCCCTATTTTTAATTTTTCTTTTATCTGTTTATGGATATTCAATTAATATTTTTTCCCACCCAATATCCCAATTATAGATTTTTTATTTCTTAGTTATTTGTTTTTGGTTTTACCACACCCATTTTAGAACACCCAAAATAATTTCCACCCATTTTCCCATATTTTACGCCAAATTAAGCACCCAACACAATATTTGTAAAATTTTTATTTCAGATCTCGTGTCTTATTTTAGATACCTTGGTATCATTCTTGATTACAACCCATTGCACAAACTGATTGAGTGATTTTGTTTACATTGTGAGTTGCTATTGTGTTTTGTTTGTGGATTGAGTTTTGAATCACCTTGCTTGGGTGTATTTTGTCACTAATTCACATAGTAAACATATGTACACCGAAAGTCAACTCACACCCTTTTGTTTGTGAATCCATGTATTTTGGATTATATTTTGAATGGTTTCACTTTGTGCGTGAGTACTTTGTTGCTGTGTTGACCCATTTTGCCCATTGACGCCAATAAACCCTGTTAACAGAGTGTATATTTTAACCTGAGAGTTGGATTTTGTTTAAATCTGAAGTATTTTTGCTTGTTGCCATAGCTTTTAAAACTACTGTATCAAAGTTCTCATCACTAGTATAAACCATTTTTTAAAAAGGCAATTAAAATTCTCTTATAAACAGAAATGCAGAGTATTTGCAGAGTATTAATTTTAAGTGTGTGCTCCTATTTAAGACGTTCTCTCTGGTATGAATGGCCAAATTTAGAAGCAAATACATTGAAAATAATACTGTAGTTTCCTGAATAGATTTTGGTGGATTTGCTCTTGAAAGCCACTATCTCCATTTTGGGTCCCAAAAATAATCAAGATTGTCAAAAAATGAGTTGTTTTGTGTTTGAAAGGATCACTCTTGTGACTGAACCAAAATTTTCTCTGTTTGTATCATTTTTGCTACATGATTGCTATTGTATTTGATGTAGATTGTTTCAGGATGTGACTGGTTTAACTTTGTTTTGAATATGGCTTGCTTTTGTTAGCTGTCTCATTTTCAGGGTTGTGTGTTTGATTTTATTTTGCTTTATGTTTGGCACTCAGTGTCTGTTTGGCCATTAATTTTGCTGTGTAGAATTGGCCTTCAAGTGGAACTGTTTCTCTTTTTGTTCTGGGCTACACTGATTTTGCTTTGGGCTAGTATATTTTTGCTTATCTCAACAGGTTATAAAACTACTGTAAATTAAACTATATATATCAGGAAACAACCCAGATAAAATTTATTTAAAAAGATAAACATTTTATACTAAAGCAGATTACACTATGTGACAGGCTTTATCCAAAAAGACCTTACAAGCCAATACTGAATTTAAGGGTAAAACTACTCTGATATAGCATAGAAAATGGCAAACAAACTTGGATAATTTTGGGACTATTATACTTTGCCTGAAAGATGAAAAGAATACTATTCTTAAGCCTCATAGCCAGTTTTTTCTGCTTTATTTGGGTCAAAAGCCAGTATGTATCATAGGTTCTACAGTTTGGTATCAAAAGCCCCTGTACTAAAGCTATTTTGATTTTAAAAAGTGGGTTGTCTGATGGTTTATTTCTTTGCTAGAATCATACTCAGGGGCTTTGGTGATATTTTTCCATAGACCTGCCAAGAAGACTTCTTTTGGGAGATCATACGTTGAAACACATAATACTCTCGTACATCCTGAGTGATGGGTTCTCTGATTTTACTGCCTCGTGAGTCAAATGAAGTTACTCTCTGACGGGTATTCAGGCATACAACAACCTGGGAAAGAGTTAGGCTATCGGCAAGGCGCCCAGATCTAGCAGTAATTAGCCTAGAAGGCTCAATTGTTTCGATGTGCTCCCAGAGAAACTTGCCTTTTCTTTCCTTAATTTCGCCTTTCATTTTCTTCAAAGCTGTTAGGTTCTGAGGAAATGGATTGATTACCTGATAAAAAGAGGGCAAGCAAATTTGTTGTAAAGTTTCGATATCACCGCTATATAATAGATTTATATTGTAGTCTTATAATATATAATACCTTGCATAAGCAGTATTCATTCGTTTGTATAGTTCTTCAGCTTCTTCTACAAAGACTCTGGGTTTCCATCCTTTGAGAGAAAGCTTGATCATACCAATACTTAATTTTAATTAATGAAATATAAAAGGTGTACCCAAAAAGATTGCCAGCTGAATGTCTCATTCCTCTAAGAGCAAGCTTACGCCCTTCTGGTGTAAATAGAGAGGGTTTATCTGCTTTTGGAATCGGGATGAAATCATCTTAAGGCTGATATTAGCGAAATGATACAAAATAAAATCGGTTACAGAGTCACTCAAAAATTTCAACTCGGAAATTCGCTCTTAGAAAAAACTACAGCTTTAAAACTGTAACGTTCTATTATATTATATTATATTATATTATATTATATTATAAGAAAATAACATGTGTCTAATATTAGTTAATTAAATAGATATATCCAGCCTTAAAAACAATCTTTCTACAAATGCCATATATCAAGTTAAGGGGGAAAATAGTAGTTCACTCACCGAAAACGCCATAATCCTCTGTGATGAAGCGGATGTTAGATGACTTCGAGAGCGAAGCTTGGCAGCTAGTGAAATCTCTCACTTGGATTTGGGGTATCCTTAGGTTTAGCCCAAGAGTTTTAATTCCAGATCTAGCAAACTTGCTAACAAGAGACATGCTTTATTTATAATAAAAGAGATTGTCTAAACCTCAACTATAAGTCAAAAATGTCAGATTTGCCACAGGCTGAAAAAGCGCCTGCCGACTTTTTTTGAATCATCGGATTTAATAGCCAATCAAATCCCCCAGAAAGCCGAGATGAAGTCAATTTTATTTGATTTTGTAAGAAAATCTCAACTACTAAAAAGTCCAGGAAAGAGCGTGCCGTCATTAAAGCATCCAAACAATACCAAAACCAATCATCACTCAAAAATATTTAAATGCCAAACAAGAAAAAGTCTTTATTAAACATTTATTATTTCCATTAAATGTTTGATTTATGGTTATGTAATCATATCCAAACTTGCCTACCTTGAGACCCTTATCGTAAAATTATGATGACTAAAACTAGATATTTCAAAACACTAGTAGGGAAAAATCTGCCATAGCTACCATCATAAAAACCACAGATTAAAATCAAAAGCTCAAAATTTAATAAAATTGCAAAAAAATAATGACAAAAAAACTACAATTCTCAACTTTAGGAAGAAGAAATTTGGCAGGTCGCTTAGGTAAGAGAGTATTAATTCCTTGTTTGAAGACTAAGGATGTCAATACACAGTTACTAACTTCAAAAATACCTTTTACTTATCTAGGCAGACCAAAACACAGTCTTACTATCTTTAAACGCAGATAAAACTTTAATAAAGAGTAAAGTTGAAGAGAGCAAGAGTTGAATCTTTATTATTATTAGAAAATTATCCTTTTGTAGGATTATTATTACATGGGTGATTGACCCAAGAATCCTAGAGGCCAGACCGGCCTATGTTTTGGGGTTTACTGAATATTTAATCCCCAAAGGTGTCTTGCCCAATGCTTCATTGCAGAGTTATCATTCTTACATCATTACTGCTCCTGACCTCATCCCAAGGCGAGCGTGATGCCAGCTCTATTGTAGAGCTGTTATCATGGCTATCTCCAGAAAGCCAGTCCATCCATCCCATGTCCTGTGTGTCAGAGCAAATTCCATAATGCCAGGAATTATTTGGCCAAGTAAGAAGGATCAAAAAGCCAGAAAAACTTTAACAAAATTGACCTATTTAACAGATTTAAATCCAATGGTTGATCAAAAATGAGTTACAGCTGCTCCAGTTTGCCAGTTGAGTCTGAATCCCCCTTGTAAGCTGATGTTGATAAATTGACGTAATTTGAGGGTCACCTGATATGATCTTATTTATCAGCAGGGTCATCAGAAGTTGGTCACTCAAGGGTTCTTTGCAAACTAGAACAGTTACTCACTTGATAATATGGAAGGAATAGGAGCCCAGGATCCAGGTGGTATTGCTTAGTCAAATTTTGATATATATTGAATAATTTTCACTGTTTCAACTCTTAAGAGTTGAGTCCTCCCAAATTTTAATCAATAAAATCAAAATACCCCTTGGTTTAATTTTTTATTCAAATGCATCCTGTAGTTGGCCTTTTGGGCCACATTTCCTATAATTTAATCCTCAGCCGGATTATTATGGGAAGATGGGGGCCTGCTGTTGGTACTTTGTTGTTGCCTCCGCCAAATGTTAATTCAATGCCTGCCAATCTTGGAGTTGTTCCTTCTACTGTCAAAACTGAAACTCTGATGCTATCTCAATGTCCTGAATTTTATGCTGAAGACACTCTGATTCTCTTGCAGGCCATTTATCTTGGGCTCTTTTGATTAGGGTTAATTATTTTACTTAACCCTAGTATCTCATTTGGAAATATCACAAAACTGTATCTGAAGCTGCGTTGGTGGTTAATCATTACCTCCATGTGGTTTTGGGTGGTGATTCCCCACCACTTGGAGACAGCTTCTTATTATCTGTCAATTTTCATCACACTATGGGTGGGATCAACTCTATCATAGAGTATAAATAAAAAAGTATATGAAAATACATAAAGGAGTTTTTGAGGTTCAACCCCAGCTAATATAGGCTGAACTGGGTTAAACCATAGGCAGACAAGTTTTAGCTCCTATGGAGCACTTGTGTATTTCAGGATTGTGCTGCCGCACTGCTGGATTGATTAAGAGTGGATAATGGTTTTGGATTAGATTCAGGGCAGATTAGTCTGTATGTTTCAGATCAAGGAAGAACATTCTTAATTGTAGAGGGGTTTGGCCTTAGTGCCATCAAACCTTACTTGGACACTAGAGTTTGAGCCAAACATCAATTTATTCTGAGTATACATTCCAGAATCTATGTGATAAGGTTGATGGCTGAATTTTCAAGTCAAAAAGTCAGGAATCTCACATCAATAACTCTTAGTCTCAATTAAATTAGCCCACAAAAATGATGTATGTGTTGCAACCAAGTTTGATACCTCGCCTGACAACATATTTTATAATACACAGGGAGGGCTCAAAATGTTGCTCCATGCTGTATCAAAGAATATTTTACCTCAAATGTCAAAGTATGGGGGTAATACTTCCCAATAAGAAATGCTGCCAATTCCAGGCAGATGACTTCAACAACTTATTTGAAACCCAACCCATATTTATATCATATCATCAATACCACCCCCTGTGGCTTTGTGTCTTTTCTTTACTGTACAATAACTTTCATTTTCCAAAAAAACTAATATCTTATCCTAAATCTTTGACCTTTTCTTTTGGACTTTTGTCTTTCCTCTTCAAATACTGTACTACAATTATTTCAGTTGCAACAATATTTCTATCTAAAGAGTGATTAAAATCTAAAGAATAATAAACTAATTAAAATAAAAGTAAAAATTTCAGTAAAAAGTGAAGGCAAAGTTTATTGATATTATTAATCCCATCATCAAGAGCATTATCAACATCTTCCAGGTACTTCATGATCTTGGCCACCTTTCACTTCTTCTTAACAACTTTCTGGATGTCATCCTGGTATTTCTGATCCTTAAAATTCCTATTCTTAGGGGCCACTCTGTTGGCCAGGTCCTGGAACTTGAATACAGTTCTTCTTTGCTACTCCTGCAGCTTCTGGTAGAACTAGTTGAATTTGGGGTTGGTACAGTAGCTTTAAACCCTGTTGAGATAAACAAAAATGTACCAGATCAAAACAAAACCAGTCCAATCCAAAACAAATTCCAACTTTTTATAGAAATAGAAGCTAATTCCACGGAAAATGTGTGCTATTTGGCAAAAATGTCCAGACACAACAAATTATGGAAAATGAGAACAAATATATGATTATTCAACAACAAATGTACCAATCACTAGAATGGATGAGTTTCAGTCACAAAACAAAGCTACTATGTTAACTATGATTTTATTAACAAAATTAACTCAGTCCCTAAAGTGAAAAACTTGATCCAACAACAAATCCCAATAGCAACTGAAACTGACACCAAAAATATCAAATATCAAAAAAATCAGTGAATCTATAATACTGTTACCAGATCATCTGAATGAGAATGAAATCTAGAATACAAAAAGGAAATAAATATTCTGAACATCTGTTTTGGGATTAGAACCAATAAAAAATCAAATTTATCCAGCCCCATGAGCAACAGTGCACATTTACAGCCAAAAATAATTAATATAGAAAATTTAAAGCCTAATTTGAAATAGATGGAAGTTAATAGAAGCTTTCATGCTATTATATATAGACAAATAAAAATTATATTAAATAAACTATATAGTTAAACTGATTTAAATTTTATCTTTATTTTATTTTATATCAAAATGAACACATCACACAACATAGTCAAGGATCCAAAGGAGTATACTATGAATGTGACCGTCCTTGTGGGTCAAAGAACAGAGTGGCCATAGTCCAGGAAGTGGACAGTAGGAGTTGTTCTGAATTAGGTGGTGAAACCCAAGTCACACAAACACAAGAACAAACCCAGGGCAGCCAGACTGGAAGAGAGGCAAGTATTAACCCCAAAGTCCTAAAGCTGTCCAGAAACACACAAAAGTCACAACCTTTAGAATGGTAAATTATGTCACCACCAAGAGTGTGTCCTTGGTATTTGACCCTGTATACCGCTGTGATGGTATTTTGGCTACTATCATGAAGAGGGTGAAGCCTGACCTTGACACCAGGTATGAGCCTTACATGAGTGATAGCAAAGGGCAATACAATGATAAAAAGCCACAATAATATCAACTGTGAATGTGCAGCAGGTGCTCAAAAAGATAACTGTGTTCTGCAGCTAAGTGCCTATTATGTGTGTCTTGAAAGAACCTGCAGAGCTGTTGAATAAAACCAAAAAAAATCCAAGCATGAGGTGATCCCAAGCTTCACCAGTTTAACCCTCATCAAACTTATCAAGGACACTCAGAGCTACAAGAAAGCCACAGCAACCCTCAGTGTATCACAAAAATCAACACTTGGGCTATATAGTATGCTCCTGAAAACTGGCAATGCTCTCCTTATGAAGAAATTTGAGCAAGAGTCAACCATCCTGAAAAAGGAGCACAAATGAGCCGCCCATAAGTGGATTAACCAAGAATCTCATCTTAAACTGGAAAAAATACAGTCTATGGTCAAGTCTACTTTTTTGATTGAGGCTTTAATTTCATTTTACTATTATGTGGTTAGAGAATTGTGATCCTTTTGGAAAAAACTCAGGGTATCTCTGTACAACTGGGATAGCCCAATGAACATCAAGACCTGACATAAATACACCGAGACATACACCACGCTAAAGGACAAGGTCAAGTAAAATTCTATTAAATTGATGAATTGTCTTTTGCATTTTTCATGCACAATGCCTACAGCTATGTACCCAAATGTCGTAACTGTGCTGTTTTAGCAGAGTTACAAGGGGGAAAAATATTTAGAAGCTAGATAATAATCTTTATTGGGAGATAGTGATTATATAGTTCATGTGAATAAATGGATAACAGGAACATGATTGGTGATCACACGGTTGGATGGAAGAAAGGGGTGGCTTGATCCTGATAATGAGTCAAGCGCCAAAACAAGGTATTCACCGTAGAGGATCATCATCTGTTCATGTTGTTGGATTTGGTAATTTGAGTTGACTTCCTAGTCTGGCTTTGAGTGACCGGATAATTGGATTGCAGGTCACAAACCTGCTTGGTTGGAACCTTGCTGGCGGGTCAAGCCTGCGGTTTTGACACCCCCCCCAACTGAAGGTTGGCCTCCTCTGGGGGCAGGTTGTCAGGGAGGTCTTCAGGAGCCCGGGTGCTGTATTGAACCAGTTGTTGTTCTGTAGCTGGTAGGGCGGTCTCTTGTTGTTTCTGTTTTGCTTTGCAGGGTTTTAGGCAATCATGGTGTAGGGTTTTGTCTTGTTTACATTTGCCAAGCCCTTGCACAAGGTAAGTGTTATTGTTGTTTACCTTTAGAATGATTGCTGGCCCCACTTTTTCAGGTTGTAACTTGCTCTTGTCAACATTCATGACCCATACTTTGTCCCCAACTTTATGTCTATTGTGGATGGGGACAAATGTTTTTGTAGACATTCATTCTCTTTGGCTGTTTGCTTGCAATTAGCCTCCATTACTTGAGGGTCTGAGCAAGGGGGGACTTCACTTGGAATTTCCAGTTTGGGTCCTGTCAATGCCTGAATGATATTTGGCTGTGTGCCATATACCAGTTCAAACAGGCTTTTTCTGGTGGATCTGTTCACTTGGGTTTGGCACACAAGTAATGCAGTCTGTAGCTGCTTATACCAGTCTTCAGATCTCCCAGCGGTGAGTTTGGCTAAGACTTGCACAAGGCTACCATTAAGCCGCTCTACTCGTCCATTGGCCTGTGGGTGATATGGTGTTGTTACAGTATGTTTGACCCCATTCTTGGTGAGGTATACATTGGTGTTTTTGGAGGTTAGCTCTTTGCCTCCATTGTTTATCAGGAGTTCTGGCTTTCCAAACTTGCTGATTATTTCTTTGCCAATAAATTGTCAAACTCATTGCCAGTGTGTGCCTTTACTGCTTGGGCTACTGGCCATCTTGTTGTGAAGTCAATGGTGGTGATGATGTATTTCTTGTCATTGTGTTTCCCTGGCATGGGGCCAACAATGTCAAGAGCCCATACTTTAAAAGGTAGTTATGTACGGATGGGAAGTACTGACTTTGGCAGAATTTTGCTTTTGGCAAACTTTTTGCACACCTCACATTGGTCTAGGACTTCCTGGACATTGCAGTATAAGGTTGGCCAACAGGCTTTATGTTTTAGGAACTCATATAGGTTTCTGCTCTTGGTATGTCCAAGGTCTCTGTGATAGCAAAGGATAGTGTCAACTTGCTGATGTGTGGGGATGTAGGGAATGGTTGTGCTGTCAGTCATTTTTCTGTGAAGAGTTCCATATACGTCAGCAAAGAGATGCTCATTATTGATGACTGTTTCTTTGGTTATGTTGGTGGTGCCAGGGGGGAACCCTTTGTCTTTTGTTTGTAACACCAGGAGAGGCCAGTCTGGGTTGAGCCCATTCTCTTCTCTTGAAGCACGGACATACAGACAAGACAGGGTGTCTGCCATGGCAAGCTTAGCCCCAGGCTTGTACTGGATGAGCATGTTAAATCTCTCCAATAGTTCCATCCACTGCGCTTGGTGGCGTGACAGATTTTCTTGAGTCTTGAAATAGATGAGTGACTTGTGATTGGTTAATGCTGTGAATTCTTCCTGGCGTTCTAGGTAGCAACGCCATTTGACTAGGCAGTGCACAATAGCCAGCAGTTTCTTGTTGTGGATATGATATCAACACTTGCCATCTGTCAAATTCCCCAATTTGTAGGCTACGGGCAGGAAGTTGCTGTCACTATTTTTAATTCATAGTACTCCCCTAATGGATGCATCTGAGGCGTCGGTTTCCATTTGGTATTCCCTGTCACGTTTGGGGTATTGCAGGATAGGAGCTTTTGTGAGCTTTTCCTTGAGGCGTCTAAAACAGAGGTCACATTGGGGGGTCCACAAAAACTTGGATTTGGCGCCTGTTATGGCGGATAAGGGGGCATTCAAAGCGCCACAGTTGGGTATGAAGCGGTGTACATAGGCCACCATCCCCAGGAATATGCATAGTTCCGACTTGTCCTTGGGTGGTGGCATCTTGCAGATGGCCTGTATCTTTTGACTGTTGAGTTTGATGCCGTCCTTTGAGAGTATGTGTCCTGGGAAGGGTAGTTGCTCGCAGAAGAACTGGCACTTGGAGGGCTTGGCCAACAGTTTGTGTTGTTCCAAGGTTGCAAAGACTGCCTCCAGGTCTTTGTGATGCTGTTCTACCAAGGGGCTGGAGACAATAATGTTGTTTAGGTACACTAGGGCATGCTTGTCTATGTGGGGCGCAAACACTTTGTTCATGAAGGTTACAAAGGTGGACGGGGCATTGGTCATGCCAAAGTTGAGTACCACGCATTTGTAAGAGCCGTATTTAGTGCAGAAGGCCGTTTTGGGAATGTCTTCCTCCTTGATACAAATCTGATTGTAGCCTGCAGTTAGATCAATCTTGGAGAAGACAGTGGCTCCTCCTAAGGCATCAAAGAGGTCGTCAATCAGTGGTAGAGGATAACAATTCTTAATGGTAACTTTGTTTAGGGTGCAGCAGTCTGTGACCAGGCGTAAGGTACCGTCTTTCTTAGCCACAAGGAATACAGCGGCCCCAAAGGGAGATTGTGAGGGGTGAATAAGTCCTTTTTCCAATGCCTCCTTGAGGTAGGCGCGTAAGGTGTTGTCCTCATTTGGGGTCAGCCTGTAGATGGGGCGCGCCTTGGGTACAGCCTCCTTGAGTTGGATAGAGTACTGAATATGCTTCTCAGGGGGCAGCCCAGGTAACGCTTCCTTAAAGATTTCTGGATGAAAGGCCATAATGTTGCAGTCCTGAGGCGTGGAGGTATCCTGGTGGTCTTTGAAGTGTATGATCTTGTACTGGCAGGAGTCCCAGTCAATTGACTTTAAATCTTTCTTCTCGCCCTGGGTCTCTGTGATGCGCACAAAAATGTGGTTGTGGAGCAGTTGGTCCATGGAGTCAGGGTAGATTTGGTGGTTGACACCTTCACGTTTGATGGTCAACACTGATGTTGACCAGTCTATGTGAGGATTGTTTTTTTGTAACCAGTTTAGTCCCAGTATAATCTCAAACTTAGGAAAGTTGATGACAGGACCTTGGATGGTGGAGTGAAGGTTCTCAAGCATGACGGAGAAGGGGGCAGTTTCCAATGTCACGGCAATGTGATGTTCATCAGCCAGGACCACATTTTTAATCCGCAAAGGATTAGTGGCCAGCTTGAACTTATCCACAAAGCTACTGTTGACTAAGGTTTGGTCTGCGCCTGAGTCCAAGAGTGCTGAGCCTGTGTAACTGCAAAAGCAAAAAGGATAGGACATCAATTTATTGGGATGTCTGGCAATGGTGTACAGTACTGGGTCTTCCAAGGGCACCTGGATCATTGGGCATTGATCCACGTCCTTGGGTTGGTATTCATTGTTGGGCAAGTCAGGAGTTGCCTGGGGAGAGCTTGGCTTGCTTAGTGCTCTCCCCGGGCTTTTCCCTCATCTTGGTTGCCCTGTGTGGTGGCAACGCAGAAATGAGTACGGTTTGACTGGCCATTGTTTCCATTTCCATGTCTGTTAGAACCTGTGGGCTTGTGGTTGGCGTTGCACCCGTTGCCTCCAGGGAGTGGTCAAGAGGAGCACCTGCTTGGATGGGAATCCTTGGGTTTTTCTTGTTTCCCAGTTTGTGCCTTGTGCAGAGCGTTGGATGTCTGTTCCGCTTTTTCTGCTTCATAGTATAGGCTTTGCAGGTTAGTCACCTGATCCAGGTTTACATGTCTCATCACGTGTGAATTGAGAGTGTTGTAGTACATGATGTGTGTGGCTGGGGTGTCAAAGGCCATATCAGATGGCGCACAAAGGTGGAGTTCCTTGTAGGCGCAGGTGAGTTCTTTTACGGTGCCTGTCTGGGTCAGGTTCTTTACTTGGCAAATGATCATGAGCACTGTGTCCTTTAGCACAAATCTTGTCAGGAAGTCTTGCTTAAAGGTATCCCAGTTCTTGTCAGTGTGCTCTTCATGCCACTTGTTGCACCAGGTGCCAGCGTTATGGGTCAGGCAAATGGAAATCTCTGCAATTCAAAATTGCTGTGGGCATTCCATCTGAGCTAGCTTGCTCTGGGCGGACTGGATCCATGTGGCGGTGTTGTTGTTGTTGGCCCCAGCAAAAGGTTCCAAGGTGGCGCTTTGTAGTCTTTGGGCTACATAGGCGGGCATAGTGGTTTTGTTGGCTGGTTGCGGCATTGCTGGCGGAGCTTGGAAGAAACCTTGTGCAGACATGGCGTTGAAAGCGGGTAGCGGGATCACCGTGTTTTGGTATAGGACAAAACCATTGGGTATCACGGTACCAGGAGTGTACGGAGTCCAGTTGGGCGGGAGGCCAGACATAATTCTGTCAAGGATTTGTTGGCCGCGGCGTGTGCAGGCAACAGGCGGAATTTTTTCAAGATAAGGTAGGATGGAGAACTTACCTATGCTACAATGTTGTAATTGTGCTGTTTTAGCAGAGTTACAAGGGGGAAAATATTTAGAAGCTAGATAATAATCTTTATTGGGAGATAGTGATTATATAGTTCATGTGAATCAATGGATAACAGGAACATGATTGGTGATCACAAGGTTGGATGGAAGAAAGGGGTGGCTTGATCCTGATAATGAGTCAAGCGCCAAAACAAGGTATTCACCGTAGAGGATCATCATATGTTCATGTTGTTGGATTTGGTAATTTGAGTTGACTTCCTAGTCTGGCTTTGAGTGACCAGATAATTGGATTGCAGGTCACAAGCCTGCTTGGTTGGAACCTTGCTGGCAGGTCAAGCCTGCGGTTTTGACACAAAGAGCCAATATTGATCTATCCTGGTGTGTGTTTGTTTGTGCTGTGGCCTACTCAATGAGGCAACAGCGCCCATGTTGACACTTTGTTGACATGGTCACTGTTGACTTGAAACTATAAATCTCCTATATTTCTTGCTAGTTACGCTAGCTTAATTCTTTTTTTAATGCATTCAGGGGTGCAAACCCAGAAAACATGACAAAATTGTGGCCATATCAACACAATTTAATATTAAGCTTAATAAAAACTTGATTCAACCAGATTTTTCCTTTACTTTTACTAATAAAAATTAGTTTATTTTTTATTTTTTTCACAGCGTAAAAGTGTCAATGTTGACACTTTTTAAGCATAACTTATTTTTAATAACAAAACTGAAACATCTACAACAAAGAAATTAAGTGCACATTTAAAAGAAACTATTGAATTGTTATATTGAAAAATACAGTGCATATACATTTGATTGTTGAAATGTTCATCTTATAAATATATATGTGGCACTTATTCTGGCTTTAATATATTAAGTGGATTGGTGGCTAACGGCAATCCAATAATTTAAGTGTGAGTTACTATGTAAGTTACTATAGAATTTATTATTAAAAATAATGTCAACACTCAGAAATGTCGTTTATTTGCTTGTGATTATCTGCCAGGGTGGAGTTAAGCAAATTAGAGTGGTGCAATTAAGCTTAAATTAATATATCACCTCATATAAAGAATGTCATAAGTGAGGTTGTCAACACTTTACCCTTTTCAATACTGAAGATAATTTTCTTAACAACTTCACATATATACAATGGTAAAATATCACATTACCACTACCTAAATATTATTTTTAATAAAAGAATAAATAACTTTGATAATTTTTAACTTATTTTCACATGTTTTTTTAAATTTTTATATGTGAACAAAAATACACAAAAAACAGCTAATTTTTGCTAGCCTGCGTAAATTAAATTAAGTGTACTATGTTTTTTCATAGTAAAATTTCAAAAAAAATATCAACAGTAAGAATGTCGTCAAAAATGATGTCTACAATTTTTGTAATCAACAGTGAAAATTCAGCTTTTTTACTAATTGTCACTCATAATGCCAACGCTTTTCAGTTCTCATATATAAAACTTTATGTTTTACATAATAAAAACTTCTCATTTTTTGATATGTTGTACTTTTACTTTTCTCTTCCATATTTTTTAATTTTTAAAATAAGATCTATATCTAAATATAATAATTTTGCATATTTACCTTAACTTTTATTTTTTTATTTAAAACTATAATAAATTAAAAACTATACAAGTATTTTTTAACTTTTAAATGCCAATAAAAACCATCCAATATTTAATTTTTATATATTATGCTTTTTAAGTTGTTTTATTTGTTTTTTTACATACATTTCTTTATTTTAAACCATTTTACTTAATATTTTAGGACAAAAACACCTTTAAGCAGCCTAAAGAAACCAAGCGTCCTTCAAAGCCATCCAAACCCACCAAGAATAAGCCTGTCTCATCAAAGAAGGCCTTTCCAAACCCATCCTCAAAGCCCTCCCCCTGATCCCTCTCCCAAGAAGAGCCCCACTCACTCCACTGGGGAAGAGAAAACTGATGGTTCCCTTACAGACCACAGTTTCTACAACTCAGCTTCTGACAAGGAGCCAACCAAGAAGAAGCACTCAGCCCAAAAGTCCCCACCCAAGGATAAGTCTCCTGCACATGAGGAGCACCACGGCAAGCCCCCTTCTGCTTCCCCACCACCACCAAGCCCCCACTTCAAGCTCATCTGGGGATGATACAAAGCCCCACCCCAATTACTTTCCTGGCTTCCGCCATGCTCCTGCTGGCCCCCGGGACCCTCTGTTGGCCCACAACATCTGTAATGTTGATGGCAAATTTAAGGTTCCCTCTTCCTTGCCTAAGTATTTTCCTATCATGAAGTGTAAAGGGTGGGCTGGCCATGGTGGCCAATGGTTATATTTTCTCTTGTAACAACTTCAACTGGAGCTTCAAGAGCCAGCACTATACCTGTGAGGACCGCTCCTGCCCAGTGCGGCTCAATACTGAGCGCTGGAACTTGGTCTAAACCATCAAGGGTGAACACACTTGTTTGATGCCAAATACCACCATAGCCCGCCTCCTCAAGTGGTATCTTGTCCAGGCCATGCCCACTTCAAAAGACCTTTCCCCAACCCAGCTGGCTGTGCTTGTGTGCAAGTACCTCTCCCCCACCAACCTCAAGAGGGTGCCAACCCATACCCAGTTGGTCAAGTTTGTGAGTGATAGGCGTCAAGCCTCCGATCCCCTGGCCAAGAGCGACACTAAAATTGAAGACCTGGTCCTCACAGATGCCCTCAAAAACTGAGGATGATGAGATGTTCCTGCTCCTTGACAATAGTCAGGAAGTAGAGGATAGGATTATAGCCTATGCCACAACCCAAAACCTGGAGCAGCTCAATAATGCTACCACCTGGCTGTGCAACAGCACATTTGCAACCTGCCCAACCATCTTTAAGCAGCTTTGGGTCTTGCATGGGCAGTTCAATGACCAGGTTATCCCTCTTGTGTTCCTTTTCCTTCCTGGTGCCAAGACTGAAGTCTACACCAGAGCCTTCAAGATTGTCTGGGATGCTTCAAGCTCCCTTCCCACCAACCAGCTCCCCCTCCCACTCACGCCACAAGGGAAAATCCCTCCTCTGCTGAGAAGGATGAGTTGACTCTAGCCGCAGAGCAGCTAGCTCATGCTCGCTGACTTGGTTCAAAGTTTATCCTAATGGACTTTGAGCAAGCTCAGTTCAGAGCCTTTGAGTCCACCTTCAATAGAGAAGTTCAGGGCTTCTTCTTCCATTTTAGGCAGGCCTTCATCAAGAATCTCAAGAGCAAGAAGGAGCTTTTTGAGAAGTATCTTAATGATAGTAAGGGGAAGTACCACTTTGTCATGACCCAGTTTGCTGCCTTGGTTTTTGTGCGCCCGGGGCATACTGGGATTGGCTTTGAGGCCCTCCTGGAGGACGCTTATATCAAGAAGCACTCCACCATCTTCAAGGGCTACCTTGATTACTTCAAGCACCAATGGATGGGAAAGAAGGTGACTGCCCAGAGAGGAAAGAGCGGGGCCACTGCCCCTTGGAATTTCCAGAGCGCCTGCCTCAAGGGGGAGATGAAGACCACCTCCAGCCTGTAAGTGAGGCACAAGCCCCTGAAGGTGAAGTTTGGGTCAAACCCCAAATACAACAAGTTCTTCTCTAAGCTGCAGGAGGAGCAAGCAAGAACTGTCTCCAAGTTTTGCAACCTGGCCAGCCAGGTGGCCCCCAAGAAGCAAAAGTCCAAGGAGCAGGACTACCAGGAGGACATTCAGAAGGTGGTGAAGAAGAAGTACAAGGTGGCGGAGATCAAGAAGTACCTTGGGGATGTTGCCACTGCTCTTGCTGGTGGCTTTAATTAGCACAATAAACCTTGCTTTGCTTTGCTTGTATATTTTTTACTTTTAATTTTTTAATTTACTTATATTGTAATAATTTTTTTAGGTATAAATGGTAAGTTTCAGATACAGTTTCAATGTGGTTTAGTAAGAAATATCTTATATTTTGTTAATTTATCTTTAAGGTATGAGATATTTTCAGTTATGCTTATATAAAGTATAATAAATTAAAATTGTAATTTTCTTTATATTTTGTAGTTATTATTACATATAAAAATCTTTATTTTTGGTTCATTGGAATTTTAATTTTTATGGGAATAAAAAATAATTTTATAATAATGAGTGTACTTTACATAGTAAACTGAAAAATATTTGCTTATATCTCTTATTTCTTATTACTTATAGTAATTTTTTTATTGAATTTTTGAACTCTCTATAATTATTTTAGTATAATAAAGTGTTTTAAAATATTTTTTATATTGAAAATGTTCAGGGTAAAGTGTTTTGTTAATTAAAAAAGTGTCAACATCCAGGAAACAACATTAAGTAAAACCGGGTCATCACTTTACTATAGTGTCAACATTAAAAGTGTTGACATGGCCACGGTCAACATTATTATTGTTGACATGGGCACTGTTGCCCTCAATGATAGCTATTCCTGGTCCCCTTGGTATTGAACTGTATCAGATGATCAAGGGTTCTCATAATAGTGATAAATTCATCAAATTTCTCCAATTGGTTCAGGAGAACCTCAGGCTAACTATCTTAGGGTTCACTGGCATCATTGTGTTGGATAATCTTGGGGTCCACAAGGTGGCTAATATTCTTGCTGAATTCCCAATGATTGAGACTGGCATGAAGATTGGCTGGCAGCAATTGTCTATATCTAATTTGCTCCTGCTATCCCTCCCCTCCTATTCCCCATTCCTCAACCCAATCAAGGAAGTCTTTGGATGGCTTAAGCAAGTTGTCAAGAAAGGTACTCCAACTGGTCCTGATGCCTTATTTGATTTGCTACAGGTTAGGGTCCATACTCTTCTAGTAGAGACTGTGGCTAAATTCTATGCTCATTCTTTGAGTTTTTGTTTCACCCCTCAAAGGGAGTAATTAAGTGTACATCACTTGGCAGGATGAGACCCAAGGACTCACACCTTGACACACTTAATTGCTGCGTGAGGTAGGTTTATCCACCCATATTTCTATGCCCATTCTGATTTGTCCATCCCTGCATGTTATGTTAAAAAACAATGAGTTAAATACATGGCTTATCTTTTTAATTTTAATTTTTTAATATTTGTTTCCAGAAGTAAATTTATAGAGCATACTTTTTTAAAATTCTGCATAATATACTGTCAGGTGTAATAAAAATTAACATAGTATAGGAGATTATTGAATGAAAATTTTAATATTTTAACATATATTTACTAGGTTGAGATAATTTTCTGTAAATATAGTACATTTTAATGAAATATATATTTAAGTATTATATTATATAAATAGAATAGTATGAGCTTTTTGGGAGTTGGATCAGTGGAACTCTAGGGCTTATTTTTTAATTGAAGTGGATCTTTATATGGATAAGGTTTAGGTTGACATGGCTTCCTTATTATATAACTTGCAGCAACTTAAATACAGCAATACTTTGATACAATCAGACAAGATGATCTTTTCAGGAGGAGCTGACATCCCATAGGTGGATTCAAGGATAACTGTGTCCTGGATAACATGTTCAATTGAGCTGTAACCAGGTGTAATCCTTTTCAATTTAGATATTGGTGCACTTTTTACATATTAATTGTAATATAATGTGTGTCACAAGCCTCTGCTTTAATCCCCATAATTATAAAAAGACCTAGGTAAACAATTAAATGAAATCTCTGCCCTGCAAACAGGGCAGAGAATACATAGAATTTATTATATAGGGTACTTGTTTTATTCTTTAGGGAAGTTGTTGGAATTTTTTCACAGTCAGCAGGATATCAGTCTTTTTGGAGCACCAGAAGGCCCTTGAGTCTTCTAGGACTTCCAGGATATGGGAAAGGGCGGTGGAGGAGCTACAGTAGTTGTAAAAGCTATGGCAACAAGCAAAAATACTTCAGATTTAAATGAAAATAACTCAGATGTAAACAAAATTAAAAATTAAAAAAATTTATATTAATTTACAATAAATTTATTTATTTTTAATTTTGTTTACATCTGAGTTATTTTCATTTAAATCTGAAGTATTTTTGCTTGTTGCCATAGCTTTTACAACTACTGTACTAGTAAGATCACTTAGTTTTTCTTTAAAATTTCTAGGATGGGTGATATTGTGTACTTAGGCAGGAAACAAACCCTGACTTCTTCTTGTCCTCTTTCTATTTCTGGTATGTTTTGATATGACATGGTGTTTATGAAGTCCTAGAAAAAGAGGATGAAGGGCTTGCAAAAGTTGAGGTGCAGAATATAGTGGTTAAGGTGAATCTCTGGGGCCACAGACAGAGCTGCAACCCAACATTTGGTGTCTTATTGTGTTGGTTGGAGTTCAGCAGGTTTATTTTTATTTATAGGGTAAGTTTTAA
This sequence comes from Entomophthora muscae, assembly GCA_014839935.2. Taxonomy (NCBI): domain Eukaryota; kingdom Fungi; phylum Entomophthoromycota; class Entomophthoromycetes; order Entomophthorales; family Entomophthoraceae; genus Entomophthora; species Entomophthora muscae. The sequence continues at coordinate 170,680 of QTSX02007228.1, forward strand.
TTAATTTTTCTAACATTTCATTGCAGAATTCTGTCATCAGAACCAGCTGATGCCCAATATGTGAAACATAGTTGCTGTAAAAGGTCTTGGTTATATGTTGTTTCAGGTAGTGTCATAGTACGTCTTTTGCTCACCTTAATAAAAAAATGTTAGTATTTGCTTTTATGTATTTTCTTACCTTTCACTATATCCTCTCCAGTTGCCCCTTTAACAGGGGCAGCTTCATGTGTCTTCTTCATTGTAGGTTACTGGTCATCTTGTATTATTTTTTATTTTTTAATTGCTCAAACATCTCTGGATCCTTTGCCTATGCCTCTGCTGTTGCAAACTCCTGTGGCTAAAACTGCAGGTCTGTGAGAATTTTTTTCTGAACCTTTAGGAGCCTGACCGCAGGTTTATCTGTTGTATTAGCTTTCTTGTTTTTTGACACCTTCACTGTAAGTTTGTTTAATTTTCCTCCTTCTAGAATCACCTTTTTAAAATTTCCCCCCACTTTTTGACTAACCTCCTTAATCTTGGCCACTGCAGCATCCAACTCTTTGATTAATTCTTCCAATCCTACCATGTTCTTATTGTGATCCCCCAGCCTCTTTTATATTGAAAAAAACTCCTCCAAATTACATATATGCTTTTGAATTTAATAAGACTAATTAAGTCTAAATTAAATATATTATTGAATTTTTATTAACTTTAAATACATAATATTGAATTTATATTAATATTCTGTATATTGTTTGTATATATTAATTCACTGGGTATTCTAAATTACATGATTTGTTCCAGTAAAACATAATTTATTCTTCTTTCAGTGTACTGATTATATGCCAGAACAGTAATTTATCAAAAAAGGTGAATAATTTTAAGGGGTCATGTGTAGACCATAATTATTTTGAGCAAATTTCAATTTAGGTTCTCTGAAGATATTATGTTTTGTCCTAATTTATTATGACTTATTATTAAATGGATTTTGAATATGGCTTCCTTTACTTGGTATATGAGTCATTTATCAGGGGTATGTATCTAAAATGGAGCCAGATATTATCTTATAAGTTAACATTACTTTTATATTTCTTGAATGTATTCATTCTTAATCTATTTTAATGTCTTTTTATATAGTGAGTTGTTGATTTGTCTGTTTGCTTCTTTACAGTAGTTTTAAAATCTATGGCAACAAACAAAATGAACTCAGATTCAAACAAAATGAATTCAGATTTAAGCAAAATTAAAATGAACCCAAATCTATTGTAAATCAATATAAATTCATTTATTTTTAATTTCATTTAAATCTTAGTTCATTTTATTTAAATCTGGATTGTTTTTGCTTGTTGCCATAGCTTTTAAAGCTACTGTATAAAATACAAAAATATATCTTTTGTCTTCTTATGATCTTACTTGTTGTCTATGATTGTACTACCAATATATTTACGGAGTTGAATGTAAAACATGTATTCCAGAGAAGGCATATGTATTTAATTAAATTATTTGTTTATTATGATATTTAGTTAATTATATTATAAATTTAATCTTTGTGTAGTGCTACACTCAAGTAGATTTAAGAAACTAAAGTGCAAAGAACCAGCCAATCATAATTGATAGTAGTTTTCTGTTATGCATGATGATTGGCTCAGAAAAAATACAGTCCCTGTGGTGCTCCTGATTCTAGGAGGTCACCAAGGTGTGTCCTGGGTCAAAGCCAGGAACAGCTGGGTTGGGGTTATCATCCTCAGAGATACTTGTTCTATGGAAAGGACAAAAGTGAATTATCTAAACACTCCAAAAGTGACTCATCATGCCCTCAATCATCATTTGTAATTGATAACTATGGGAATACATATTTCACAGCAATGCATAGGCTACCAAAGCAGCTCCATCATCTAGTGGATCATTTGCATGATAATCTTTGGTACTTTAAATTAAGAACCTAAAGGTAAAAATATGGGATTGTCAAATTCTTTTGTGTAAACTCACCAACTTACTGGAATATTTTTCATCTTTTTATATAAAAAAGTAAGTTGTTCTGGGATGGAAATTACTCCATTAAGTTGATGAGTTCATGCAAAAGAATTTGAAAATCCCACATTTTTATCTTTAGGTTCTGAATTTACAGTACAACAATATCCCAGATCTCAAGGTTATTTGCATTGCTTTTTTCATTCTTCAACCAGGAGTTTTCTATGAGTGAACAGACTAAAGTTCTTTCTCTTCTGATCCTTTTAACCAGCTCTAAAATAATTATTACTAGGGAAGATTTCTTTCATAAGAAGGGAGAATAGTAATTGAGATAGTCTTTATTAACAGAAGGAAGATCCCCTTAGAAACCTTTGGATTTTCCAGTGTTTTGGAGTATTTTTGATCATCTATTCCTTCAGAAATGACTTCTTAACTCTCCAGAAGACCTGGCAACTGCCAGAATTAACTCATTCTGCAAGTTGACTTACTATATGTCGATAATCAGAATTAAAAATACTTTAATGTCAACAGCATTGAAAAGTCAGAATTAAGTTTTAACTCATGCAGACTACTAAATGTTGACACTTTTTTAATAAGCAGAAACCTGTTTCCTGAACATTTTACTTAATAAAAATTAAGCTTCAAGATATTTTTTAGGGTAATGTGACAACATAGATTTTAAAAAGTCCATAAAAAATTATACATGACAATTAAAAAAATTCATAAAAATACACTTTTATTTTATTTTACTATGAAATTAGCTATCTTTACTATAATAAATTTTTTCCCACTTATAAAAACAAAAAAATCCAATACACAAAAAGATACTACATAAAAAGTTCAATATTATAGCAAAATATAATAATCAGAAACAGTAATATAAAGTTTTTTCTATATTGAAAACTACAAAAAACATATAATTTACTAGTAAAATACCAATATAGGCCATGTAATACAGTCTAAAGCATCAAACTATCAATAGAAAATCAATGATTTTATAAAAACAGTATCATAAATTATTAATGAGTTATTTAGAATAACTATTTATTTAAAAATATTATACTTAATATATAAGAACTATATAAAAAATTAGGCAATACTCAATAAATTTAATTGAAAGCTAGACTGTGATCACCTGGTTGCCATTAAGAACTGTGGCAATCTTCTTGATGTATTCCCCAATCTCTGAAAGCTTATATTTGGCCTTGACAACGTCCTTGATCTTCTCTTGATACTGTTTCTCTTTGGTGGTTCTCTTCTTCTTGGATGGGTGGTTCTCAATATCTCTGATGGATGCAGCAGTCTTCCCCTGTTGGACTTTGAGGTGCTTATAGAAGGTGTTGTATCTGGGCTTGATTCCAAAGGAGGACTTGATATGCTTATGCCAGCCCTCCAAAGATGAAGTAGTTTTCATCTCATCCTTAAGAACTGCCTGATAGCAGTTCCAGTTGGCTTTGGCTCTGGGCTTGCTCTGGCGCTTAGTGACCTTACGTCCAATCCACTGTGGTTCATAATATTCAATGAAAGGGTAGAAGGCACCATCATGTTTCTTGGCATATGGATCCTGGCATAGGAGCTCAAAGGCTTGTCCAGCATGCTCTGGCTTTACAAAGGCTAGTGCTACAAACTGCTGAATTAAGAACTTGCACTTTCCTGATGTATCTAGACGGTGGAGCTTGCTGAGCTCAGGTAGACCCTTTAGTTGCCTGTTGACAGCCTGTCAATAATGGAAAAAACACCCCTGGACCTCTCCATCAAAGGTATTTACAAAAGCGTTATACTGGGCAGTTTCATAGTCCATGATTATAGTTGAGGGGCCAAGTGCTTTATCTTGAGCTTCTTTTTCTGCAGCAAGGGTGGCTTCATCCTTTTCATCATCATCTGGATTGGCTCTAGTGTTATGGCCAGGGGGACTCTTTCTATTATTGGGTAGGGCTTTGATGCCCTCCTGAAGGATTTTAAAGGCCTTTGTGTAGATCTCTTCTGTTGCCCCAGGAAGCAGAAAGTAGGCAAATGGGAGCACCTTGCCTTCAATAAGGGAATGTACAACCCATAGTTGGTAAAAAAGGCGGGGGCATACTGCAAAGGTACCGTCACATAACCAGGTCTCTGAATCTCTTAACTGCTCCAGGTTCTGTTGTGTAGCATAGCATATAATTCTTGCCTCTGCTGTAGGCCCATCATCATGTAAAAGGAATACCTCATCACCATTGAACATCTTTAACTCCTCTGTCAAGACTAACTCTCCTTGGACCATGGCAGATTTCTTATGGGGGAATAGATCACGGCGTTTGTCACATATGTACTTCACTAACTGGTTGCGGTCAGGGATGAGCTTCAGGTTCTCATTACTTAGGTGTGTGGTGGCCTTAACTGCCAGATCAGAAGCCTTGACGTCTTTGGAGACTGGGACCATTTGGTAGAGGTACCACTTTAGAAGCTTTTCAATAAGATTGATTGGAGCATTGCATGTGTGCTCTTCTTTTTCACTAGTGACTTTATCCCATCCTTCTGTATTGATCCTGGCAGCGCAGCTTCTATCTTCACACACATAATGCTTGCTTCTTCCTGCTCTCTTCTGATTGTTGCAATTAAAAACATAGCCATCACAGACTAAACTTGCACCTCCTTTGACAGACATTAGAGGGAAAACCTGAGGGAACTTCTTTGGGAGCTTAAACTCTCCTTTGACGTTACATATATTGTGAACCTTTAGGGGATCCCATGGGCCAATTGGTGCTTGATGATAGTCAGACAGGTAATCATCAGGATCTTCTTTATTGATACTTGATGAGGAGGATGGAGGTGCAGATTTGTTGGGCAGTGGAGGGGAATTATCTGGAGTTGGATTCTTGCGCTTCTTGGACTGGGATGAGCTTGATTCCTTGGGGCTTGATTCCTTTGAGCTTGATTCATCTGGGCTTGACTGGGGTTCTGGACTCTTGGGTATCTTCTTTCTTCCTTGCTTGTTTAGTGGAACCTCATCTCCTTCTGATTGGTACCAGCTTGGAGAAGAGGAGGGGGCAGGGGAGGGCTCTTTGCTTTCAGGGTCTGGGGTCTTCTCCTTTGTCTTCTGTTTCTTTGAGGGCTCTTTGGCTGGTTTTTTGTTGGGGTAGGGACTTTGGGCCTTTCCAGAGGCTTTGGGTACTTTCTTGGTTGACTTGGGGCTCTTTTGTGGCTTCTTGGAAGATTTGTCCTACAATAATTAGAGTATAGTTCATAAAGTAAGAATAATCATGTGAAACATGAATAAAATTAAATAATAATCACTTGTTTTATTTTTTATTATTAATTAAATAGTTTATAGAAGTATGGAAAGTAATTTTAGAGCTAGTTTATTAGTAAAGAATAGAAAAAACCATGTTTAAATAAAAAGTCAACATTCTGGTAGTCACAATAGTCAAAAATATTTAATTTAGTTTGTCAGCATAAAAAACGCTTTAATTTTGACGTCAACATACTGACAGTCAGCATTAAAGTAGAAAAACACTATGTAAATCACTTATAAAGCTTGGTTAATATTTTCTGGAGTTGGTTTTTTAAGGCCAAAATTGATTATTTTTAAATTTAAAAAATTTAAAGATTTGCATATGTAACTTATGAAAACTAAATAATAGGGATTGTAGAGGGAAGTCTAAAGTACAGCCCTGGGTACTTTGGCCTGAATTACCATACCATTGTATGTGTGCTTTTTGTTAAGCGGCAGTGTTTTACTAATAAACAAGTGAAGGTGTTGACATTCAGGCAGTCAGCGTTCTTTTATAGTAACTCTCCTATTAAATCTTGCTTAAATTATGTCACTTTGTTTGCTTAGCCAAACCCCTTTGTTGCAATTTAGGTGACACGTCAATTTGACACAAAGTTGACATTATAAATACATATATAATTTCTAGTTTTAACATATGTGTTTTGGCTTAAGTGGACTTCTGGAAATAAGCTATAGTTTATCCAGTGAGTTTAAAATAACAGTAAATATCTAAATAATACAAATAATGCTCTGAAAGTTGGCATATGTCTTTGTTCAATGCTTATCTTATTATATATTTAATAAAAACAGTAGTATAAAATATAAAAAATAGTTATTTTTAGAATATTGTATAATTTATTAAGAAACTCATGGATTCTTATTTGGGGTCAACATCCAGATATTACTTACTGTAGTTGACCTTAATGTAAAAGTACAAAGAAACTTACATTTTCATAGTAAATTATATTAGTTTTTTGGCTTAAAATTAAGCCTTTGTTTAAATGGTGTCGACATTATGCCTGTTCCTTTTTAATTTTGCAATTCTGACTTAATAATTCACTATGAAAAATTAGCTTAGTTTTGGAAATGCCCAATTCCGGCAGATAAATACTAAAATAATGTTGACTTACTGAATGTTGACAAATTGTCAACATTCAGTGAGTCAACTTGCGGAATGAGTTAATTCTGGCAGTTGCCAAAGACCCCTAATTACTTCAGACCAGTCAGACATGTACCACCAAGATGCAGTTCAAGTGCTCAACAATCATCCTGCTTGCAACCAAAAGACTTTCAAAAGACCCCATAACTTTCCAGCTAGCCTCCTTCTTGTAATGTCCTTTTCCCAATTATTATGCCTTAAAAATGGCTTTCTTCAAAAGTTTAAACCATTGACACTCACTTTTTCTTGTAATAAATTAAGCTTACACACTTGCTTTCTCAAAAGCTTAAAGTATTGATTTACTGTTTTCTTGCTTATACTTTAATCTTTTGGCTTCTAACCAATCATATTCATCAGGAAACATGCCACAACTAAACCAATGATTTCAGAGCGCAAAACTGGATCATTTCTGAAGTTCCACCAGGATCCAACTAGGAAATCAATTTCCACTGCTCAAACTTCTCAAAGCAACTACTCTTTGCACACCAAAGTGTGAATTGGTTCACTATTCCAGCACCATTCTTTCCTGCATTCAACCTAAACCAATTTAAATAGTAGAATAATATTTAAACTGTTCTTTTTGGACCTCTTCAACGTTTTCCTCATATATTTGCAAACATTGTAAAATCCAAAAAAAGTGTCTCACTAAAACAGCTTTGTATCCAGCTCTCATAGCAACATAACTTTATATACCATGGGAGCTTAAAAAATAAAACTATTACCTAAAGTTTCAACAACATTCTTTCTTGATTTTACTACTAAAATATAGCCAAGGCAAAAAATTTCATCTTCTACTACCTTGGAAAATCAATTTGGCAAAACATTGGCTCATTTCTCCAGACCATTTTGCTCTGTTCCCAAATTTTTCTCTCTGTATAGCACTCCATATAACTATTAAGCCGCTTCTGAAGCATTTACAAATGCCTTTCATCTGAGCTTCTCTATCATTGTAGTCTCTATCAGTAAACACCTCAGACTTAGGAAATAAGTCTCTACAAGTGAATCAACTTAAACTTGGCCCCCATTGTGACCCACACTTTAGACCATCAACAACAGACACTCCTCATGTCTTGCCACTGCTTTTACTCACTCAAGTGGTTAGCTTGAGCTTTCTGGCGCAAATTAACCAACATCACCTCCCAGAAACCTCCAAATTGCCAAGTTCTGCAGCTGTTTCTCTAGACAGCCACTTCAATGATGGTTCTGGGCATAACTATACTTGCCTAGAAACTTCAAGACCTTCTCAAAGCTACTAAGAAGCTATATCAAGAGAAACCTTACCCCCAGCCTATACAAAGTTATCCAACTGCACGTCCCCTGAAGTTAGTACTAAGATCTCAGAGCTCCCTCAGCACATCTCTTTCCCGCATGCCACAACTTATCCATCATTCCATAGCACCAGACAGGGAGCATCCCAGTCTCATTCCCCTACTCAGGCCACTGCTTCTCATTCACAAGAGCTAGACGTATCAATAAAACAAATATTTACCTGTCTCAGGCCACCATTCTCTTCTTGGCCAACATTAGCCCCGCCTGCAAAACTGCTCAACATATGAATCATCACAATCCCTTTCATTTTTCTCAGTTTATATTAGTAAATTAAGCCCATCAAAGAAACTGTCTGTGTTATCCAATCATCATGCCAATTAATGGCCAATCTAGCATCAGAAAAGCCAGTGATTGGGTGCTAGATTGACTACTGTAAATTCAGAACCTAAACGTAAAAATGCGGGATTATCAAATCCTTGGTCCAAATTTCAAATCACTTTTGCGGGCAACTCAGCTGAGTGAAAATTAAAATATTTAATAAAATCAACCATTTAGTTTGACTTTTTTTAATTTATTTAAATTGGCAAATTTTGGATCCCTTGAGCAGATAACTCAACTAACAAAAGACAAAACTCAGCAAACAAATGTGGGATACATGAATCAGAAATGCAGGATTCTTATGTACAATTTGAGATTTCCTGTATATTAAACAAATTGTAGATATTATGTAAAAATTAACAAATCTGAAATTGTGGGATTGTCAAATCCAAGAATCAAATTTCAAATCAAAAATGAGTTGAATTTGAAAGAAACATAACTTATGGGTGTCTCAAAAAGGATGTCAAAGGATCTAGAGTGGATTTGTGCTAATTCTTTTAGGAATCATAGGCATTCTCAAAAATCACCCTATTCCATTTTAGGGAGGCCAAAATTTAGATGCTTGATTACAGTAGATTTTAAAAAACGCTAATAATTAAATAGAATTAGCATTTTTAATAATCTACTATAATCAAGTATCCTTAATAGCAATCCATTAACACATAGTGTAGTAATCCAGTGATGTTTCACTTTTGAGTTTTTTCACCTCTGCTTCTCCTTTGAAATAAAGTTTTGTTGGCCCCTGGCTACGCCAGGGGCCAAAAAACTTTTAAAAAGTTTCTGCATCATCAGGAGGGTAGCTCATATATAGTTATATGGTTTTGTGGTTGCTATATGAGTAATTTAGAGTGCAGAATATTGCATCATTTCCAGTTTAGACAATTTTACATTTCATTTAGTTTCATGTCTAAACATGGTTATTAAGATTGGATTTTTCATTTGATTTTAGTTGTGGTGGAGCTTCTTGATTTGGGTTGATTTGTCCTAGTTTCTTACTGTACATTCAATTTGGATGCCAGTTCCTGCAATTAATATATGAGTTTACTAGTGGCATTCAAAAGTAATTTGAAATTTGGTTCTTTGATTTGACAATCATGCAATTCCAAAAAACATAGTAAACTTAATGAAAATGGTTGATGGATTTGAACACTTCAAATCTGATTCCAGTTAAGTCATTTTCTCTATTGGAAATATGCAGTTCAACTTAAACTTTGCAAAGTGTCTATGAGTTCCAGAATTTTTAAAAATACAAATAAAATACAAAGAATTCAATTTAATTAAAAAAGGCTATCCCAAAAAGTGATTCACAATTTGGACCAAGGATTTGACAATCCCGCATTATGTTCAGGTTCTGAATTTACAGTACAAGTTTTTGCACAAATTGTCAAATACAGACAGTTTTTTCTAAAAGGCTTAATTTATAAGTTAAACTGGTCAGAATAAAAGTATGACGTAAATTGCGGGATAATAAGAAGCTGTCTCTAAGTGGTGGGGAATGACCACCCAAATCCACATAGAGTTAATGATTAACCACCAACGCAGCTTCAAATACCTTTTTGTAAAATTTCCAAATGAAATACTAGGATTAAGTAAAATAATTAATCCTAACCAAAGGAGCCCAAGATAAATAGCCTGTGAAAGCATCAGAGAATCTTCAGAATAAAATTCAGGACATTGGGATGCAACAAAATTTTCATTTCCAAAGACAGGGGGAACCACTCCAAGATTGGCAGGCATTGAATTAACATTGGGAGGTGCCAACAACAAAGTTCCAACAGCAGGCCCCCATCTTCCCATAATAATCCGGCTGAGGATTAAATTATAGGAAATGTGGCGCAAAATCCAACTACAGGATGAATTTTCAAAAGTAAATTAGACCAATGGATATTTGATTTTTATTGAGTAAATTTTTGGGAAGACTCAACTCTTAGAGTTGAAACAGTGAAAATTATTCAATATATATCAAAAATTGACTAAGCAATACCACCTGGATCCTGGGCTCCTATTCTTTCCACATTGTCAAGTGAGTATCTAGTCCAGGTTACAAAGAACCCTTGTGTGCCCAATTTCTGACAACCATGCTGATTAATAAGCTTGTATCTGGTAACCCTCAAATTATGTCAATTTATCAACGTCAGTTTGCAAAGAGGATTTGGTTTCAGCTGGCAGAGTGGAGCAGCTGCAACCCATTTTTGATCAACCATTTGATTTAAACCCATTAATTGGGTCAATTTTGTTAATGGTTTGTTGGCTTTTTGAGCCTTCCTACTTGGCCAGATAATTCCTGGCATGATGGAACCTACTGTGACAAAAAGAGACATGGCATGTCTGAACTAATAATGAAGAACAACATAAAATTAATGCAAATTCTGATTGGCTGGTCCTTTGTACTTGTAGCTTCTTAAATTCACTTGATTGTAGTGTTATGCAAAGATTATATTTATAATATAAATAAATGATTAAATATCAAATCATTTGTATTAAAATTGTGTCTTATTTAAAATCAGTCATCACTGTAATTAAATGTAATATATATATTATCACAATAAAAAATACCTAAAAGTTAAATAAATTTATATTAAATAATTAAATAAAAAAAATTAGGGGATGTGATTTATTTGACAGAATATGGGAGTAGAGGGGGGAAACTAGTTGATGGGCAGGCTGAGCTGGGATGTAGGGGCAGTACTGGATTGGCAAGGAGAGCTGGGCTTTGATGAGCTGGAGGGGTTGGTTAGGGACTGGGGAAGTGGTTGATACTAGAGTTGTGTGTTGCTTTGGCTGGATTAAAAATAATGATACCTGACATCATACTCATGCTTGGAGATCACAGTAACTGGCTGGTATGCCAGTGACTCACAAGGGAGCAGCTGTGGATCCTTAGATGATTGGCAACTGCTGTGAGTGTTCAGGGCTAGCTTTTTAAGCATTTCAGCAACTTTCTTACATAGGAAAAGCCCAGTGTGATTGTGGGCTGCAAAAAGCACCTAGTTGAACGCCTTGGGATTATGCTCTTGGATCTTGTTTGTGATGTTTTAGAATAACATATCTCCCAGGTGTACATTGATATGGCCAGCAGGAAATATTGACATGTGGCTACCTGCTTGGATCTTCTCTGATGCCTCTTAAGATCATTTCATTTGATGGCTCAGAAAGAGGTGGTATTTTGAATTACCTGAGTTCCAGATATTGAGAAAATCTGAGAGAAGTTCTCCATGTGTATCTATTGGTGTAATTGTATTGGGTTTAGTAAAATACATTACCTTTTGGGTAAACTTCAAAAAAGGCACTGGCAATTGTGTCCTGATTTTTCTTCTTTTTATTCTCAGGAGTGTTATTTTTCCACCATCCTGTAATTCTGGACATGAAATACTGAAATTCAGAACCTAAACATAAAAATGCGGGATTGTCAAATCCTTGGTCCAAATTTTGAATCACTTTTGCAGGATAGCCTTTTTTTAGTTAAATTTAATTCTTTGTATTTTTATTTGTATTTTTAAAAATTCTGGAACTCATAGACACTTTGCAAAGTTTAAGTTGAACTGCATATTTCCAATAGAGAAAATGACTTAACTGGAATCAGATTTTAAGTGTTCAAATCCATCAACCATTTTCATTAAGTTTACTATGTTTTTTGGAATTGCAGGATTGTCAAATCAAAGAACCGAATTTCAAATCACTTTTGAATGCCACTAGTCTACTCAGATATTAATTGCGGGAACTGGAATCCAAATTTAATGTACAGTAAGCACACAAGGAAACACCAACCCAAATCAAGAAGCTTCACCACAACTAAAATCAAATGAAAAATTCAATCTTGATAACCATTTTTAGACATAAAAAGTGATTAAAATTTAAAATTATCCAAACCTGGAAAGTATACAATATTATACACTTCAAATTACGGATATAGAAATTCTGTTACTATTCAAGGATAAATCAAGAGAAAATAACTACTCACTACTAAACCAAAAACCTAAATAAATACATATTTAATTTAAAATGTATATTTTTATTTTATTTTTATGAACAGACAAACACATTCCCAACCTGCTCCTGCACCAGCCCGCGGGGCAGCCTATCCACAAGGGTGTCCCAGAGGGTCCAAGAACAGGCCCAGAACCCAACTTGAGGGGAGTCATGCCAACACACAGGCCTCCAAAGGTGTCATTGCCAGCCAACCACCTCCCACATCTCAAGCCAGGAACAGTAACCTGAATCCAAGACAGAAGCCTCTCTCAAGGCCTGCCACAAAAGTCTCCTATACAGAGGTCATTGGGAATAATGAGGTTACATACACCTCCATCATGTGCCCAGTTGTCACCTGGCCCTGCACTCTTGATCCAAGAGTTGCTACTTCCTGCCCCCACATCTTTGATACATCATATGAGTCTTTGGCCACCACCAAAGAGCCATCTGTGCCTGTGTCTTATGTCACCATTGACGGTGCCAGCGCTACCAAGCATGCTCTCACCTTCTACACAAAGGTCCCCATCTCCTGTGTTGAGCCTGCTAGCCAGGATGCTGCAGTACCTTCCAAGGGCCGGTGTTGGTTGACGGATAGTGAGTGTGAAGCTCTCCTCAGCTACTTGAACAGGGGAATGACAGTTTGGGATATTGCGTCCCAATTTAGTGTCACAGCCAGATACATTGCCAACATAAATACCAAGTATGGCAACACCAGGTGAATTGCAAAATCTGCCAAGGCTAAGCGGCAACCCATCCTACTTCAGCCCACCTATCTTGAAGCAATCAAGCAGTGGGTTACTAAGGATTACCACCTGGACTCACTTGCTGTCCAGTCAATGCTTGCCACAGAGTTTGGGCTTTCTGTTTTTAAAACCCTTTTATACAAAGCAATGGTCAAATTGGGCTTCTTGTGGAAAGTGTTCAGAGTTTCTCTGTACAACAGAAACAATGAGAAGACCATCAAGGATTGACACATTTATGCCAAGACATATCTGGCCCTAAAGGAGACTGGGAATGTCCAGTTCTTCTACATCAATGAATTGCTGTTTTCCTCCTCACTCAGGTCTAGGCATGAGTGGGTCAAGAAGGGGTCCAAGGACGTTGTAGCCCATTGTGCAGCTGTCTGTTCCAAGACATATTTGATGGTTGCTCTTCTGGGTCCTCACGTTTATATCAATACCAGATGATTAAAGGCTCCCATAACAGCAGGACATTTCTTGATTTTCTCTGAACTGTCAAGGAGTATCTCAGGATCAATTACCGCAGTACAACTAACATTGTTGTGTTGGATAATGTTGGGCTCCAAAAAGTGTATCTGGTTGTGTCTGAGTTCCCCCCATTGAAAAAAACAGCCACACCTCCAGCCACCGGATTACTGATTGTCCAATGAGACTTCTCTTCATCCTGCCATATCCCCCATTCCTAAATCCAATTGAGGAGGTCTTTGGGTAGATCAAAAATAAGGTGAAGAAAGGCCTCCCTCAGGACACCAAGGATCTCTTCAACATCCTTGAGGTTAGTCAATTTGAGATGCCACCCAATGTGGTGGTAGCTTTTTACAAGCACTCAGAATCCTTCCTCCCCAAATCCCTGACCTCTGAGCCAATCAGATAAATGGGCGCTCTGGGTTTTATTTGTTTTTTTATTTATTTTATTTTTATTAGAACTCAAAAATTATTATTTATATATAATGATGTGATACTGGATTGTATTATAGACATAAAAGAATACATAGAAAAGGTAAGTAAAATTAATCATACTAGGTAAGAGGACATATATTTTTATTCTAATGCACTAAATATTATATTGACTGTTGCACTAACAAATAAACAGATTAAAAAAGATAGAAATAGATTAATTTTATTTAAATAATTGTGAATCCTTGTTGGTACTTTGGCTTTTTTAAGCCACAAATTGGACCTTGCAGGTCATCATCTGATCCTTATTATTTCAGTGCCACTATAGCCACACAACACAGAAACTAATGATTTTCATGTATTGCTTACTAATTAGTACTTAGGACGCAGATTAAGCATATCAAATATATTTATAAAATCATATTACAAGGGAAAGGTAGTTAAAGTTCTAAACAATCACTTGTTTAGAACAATAGTGGAGTGGGCCGCATGATGCGGATAAATTCAATTCTTGTTGTTTTTCTATGTAATAAAGGAATCTGTACTTGACAATCCAGCAAATAAAAACATTTTTAACTTATTTTTTATTATTTGATGTGTTTGCAACTATAACTAATATCTTGTAATATATTTAGATATATTACTATTATAATTTACCTATTAAAATTTAAAACAATCTTAAAATATTAAAAGTTGTCAAGAAATTCTGATCTATCATAGTTGACTGATCCATATTCCCATCACTAAAGCTAATTGGCTAATAATAGACGGGCCACAGCCAGGTTGAGACTTCTATTCTGGAATACAGAGAAACTATATCAATATTGTTATAGTTTGAATCCAGAAGACACCTGAGACATTCCTGGTCTCAGGTCACAGGCCAATCCAGAAGCTTCTATAATTAGATGCTAGGCATTCTGGAATCCCAAAACAGACGCAAACCCACCCTATAGAATAAAGGCAGGAAAATACAAACATCCTGTTTCACTGAGAAATGAGACAGAAGACCACCCGGGCAAATTCTGCACACTAGACCAAAAATAAGACAGGGTCTAGGCTATGGATGTCAAAATAGTTGACCGCAACTAAGTCAAGGGATATCTAGGCTGAAGAGGAGAAATCAGCAGCCTAGAATATTACCCCGTTCCAAAACTTTATTCAGGTCTGGAATCCAACTCTGGGGGTGAAACTAGTAGCTTGGGGATGATAGGCTAGCTAGTAAGAGTTGTCTGCAGCTATACGTCAGTCTGGCCGCTAGCTGCACACTATAAAAAGTCCTTCCAAGATCACCTAGAAGGCAGAGAGAGAAAAATAATAATCATCAACATTACTACTAATCCAAATAGTATTAGTGTCAAGTACAATAAGAGTGTATTATTGTTACTTTGGAATCCTGCCAAACCACCAAAGACGGTGTCGCGTCCCAAAGACCACAGGACTTCTATATCACTTGGCTCAAGCAGCAATGGAACACAGCCTGTTGCAGCATCCATCCACACCAATTGGAAGTGCATCTGTCTTCATACAGATCTCCCTATCCCAAAATGCATAATACAACTAATAAAAACTATATCTCTTCTTCTTCAAGAACCAAAAAATCTTGAAAAAAATAAAGTTATAATTATAAATCTTAAAATTTATCTATTAAAGTTGAAATATTAAAAATTTAATTATTGTTTTTAAATATCAAAATTTATATATTAAAGTTTAAATATTTTTATTTAATTGTGAATTATTTAATATTGAAATATTTAATATCAAAATTTTAATAATTAAAATATGGAATATTAAAATTTTACTATTAAAATTATAATATTACATATTTCAATATTAAAATTTTAATAATTAAAATTAAAAATTAAAAAAAAATTAAGTTGCAAGAGAAGATGACTTATTAGGGGGATGCAAATTGCTAAGGGGGATGTGATTATTCCAGGGAATTATACCCTGAAATTAAATTTTTGGCTAGAGCATCTAATTAAATTTACGTACTCTTCTGTATGTGGTGGACAACCCTAAATGAAATTGCTAGAGGGGTGGCGCCCTGTACCCCAATGGTCTTTGAACGTTTAATAAAAGGAAGGCAGATGAGCAAACTGATTAATAGGTTATTTTCAGGGGGCATGTAGTACCCATACAACAATGCCATTGCAAAGTAAGTTGTACAGGATGTGCTTAACTGTCCTATACCCCCACAGTGTCTTTTGGTGTTTGAGTGCTAAGTGACATATATCAATTTGAATAGATACATCCTCCAACTTTTTGATGTTGGTTTTTAATATGCAATGTAGGAGGATTTCCAGGTATATTGCAACATGAATTATTTGTGAGGTATATTTTTTGGAGAACATGCACAATTTTTTGAAGACTTGAACTAATCTATTGATATAGGATGTTTGATTGAATTTGAAGAGGGTTCTGGGGGCGCCCAACTTGTATCAGCCCCCATGCCTCGGCAAACAAAATGAATAAAGGTTTAAATGTGTTCACAAGGACTGTGTCCCAACTTTGTTTGACAATGCCTAGAATACTTCATTAAATTTTTCAGCTTTTAAATATTCATTTCCTATTTGAAAGTTGGGTTTCATTAGGTTTTTTTCATATTCATTGATGTTTGCAAATGGGAATTGTTGAATGCTTTCATATATATATTCATCAAAATTTAGTTTTGCATCCCTGCAAATTTCATTCATATCTTTGAAGTTGATATTTGCTCCTATTTCATATGCTTCCCTAATCCACAGCAAGCACCCTGCGGGTGGTAAATATTCCCTAGCCTTAGCTTCAATATTTGAAAAATTATTCATATTCTGTTGAATTATTTTATTTATTTGGTTTTTATTTATTTGTTTTACAGAGGCTACCAGTGATTGGTAACCCCTGTAGAACCAACTCGGCGTAAAATCCGCCACTTCTGCAACCTTGTCCCCATTCCTAGTGATAACTAAAATAAATATAAAACATAAAAAGACTTACTAATTATTTCCCCTGCAGCCCCCTCAGCCACAGGCGCCACTTCAGCAAACTTCATGAGTGTTGGCTGCTCTTCATTAATTTTCCTAGGCTTAATTTTTCTTATATTTCTTGCAACTTGTGTTTCTTCTTGGATTTCATTTGATAAAATTTCTGTATTTCTTGAAGCGCTCCTGCTTCTTGACTGAGTTTTGTTTTC
This sequence comes from Entomophthora muscae, assembly GCA_014839935.2. Lineage (NCBI taxonomy): Eukaryota > Fungi > Entomophthoromycota > Entomophthoromycetes > Entomophthorales > Entomophthoraceae > Entomophthora > Entomophthora muscae. Next base: position 187,461 of record QTSX02007228.1, read on the forward strand.
ATCTGTTTCCATTTGAGTATTTCCCTCTTCATTTGTGTTTTTTTTCCTTTGAGATTTCAGTTCCTTCAATCAGTTTGACTTTCTTATTGTTTTCTTTGGCCCCCTGCCAGAACTCTCACAAATTTTAGGCCATGTCATTGAACTTCAGACTTGATAGGATTGTTCCCTGGAGATTGAGCAATGCTTCTTTGTTCTTTTTGTCTATAATATTTCCTAGTTTATTCAGATCATCTTCTTTTGACTGGATTAGTGGCTGGCCCTTGTTACCAAGCTTTCCTGTTACTATTTCCCTGATATTTTTTTCTAGTTCAACAACCTTTTTCAGGTGTGCTTCTAATTTTTTTATCAAGTTATAGATATTTGAAATTTTTTTGAATTACATCAAAAAACTGGTTTTTATAGTACTACCTTCTATGCATGGATATTTTTCATTGTCATTAATAAATTAAAGACCATAAATGTAAATATTGCAATAGACTATTGCAATTAGACATCAACTCTTGATATTATATGCATAAAAAATTCATTTTATGTAATAAAATTCATTGTAAACTTGGCCTTTTGCATTGTAATTTATTGAAATGAACTGTGTTTATATTAGAGAGTCATTAACACTTAGTATAATATTGATACATAGTGCATTTTACAGCCTCTATATTTACCTATTGTTAATAATTCTGTAAACTTTTCAGTCAGATTTTGTGGGGTAATAATAATGTAATGTGTTAATAGAATACTGTTTATTGTCATTAATTAGCTGATTTTCTTTACTGAGGCAATAGTGCATTTTGGATATTTATGCACTAGTTTCCAATTGGATTTTTTCACATCCAATTGGATACTAGTGCGTAAATATCAGAAAATGAAAAATTGCCACAGCAAAGAAAATCAGCCAATTAATAGTAATAAACAGTGATTTATCAATACATTACATTATTATTACCTCACAAAATCTGACTGAAAAGTTTACAGAATTATTACCAATAGGTAAATATGCAGGCTGTAAAATGCACTATGTATCAATATTTGTACTAAAATTTAATGGCTCTCTAATATAAACACAGTCCATTTCAATAAATTACAATGAAAAAGGCCAAGTTTACAATGAATTTTATTAAACAAATTGCATTGAGTTATGCACACAATATCTAGATATCAAGAGTTGGCGTCTAATTGTAATATACTAATATAACTTTACATTTATGGTCTTTAATTTATTAATAATGATGAAAAATATTCATGCAAATAATTATATGTTACTGTATCAGATGTATACCATTTTATTAATTATATGGAATGACAATAATATAAAAAATATATTATTGATTATGAATCAGAAGAAATAATATCAACTTTAATAAGTTGTCACAAAGATAAGATTTATTTTACTCATCAAAATACAAGAAGAGGAGGGACTGGGAGGAATGAATATTGCCTTCATCTGCACCTGTAAAAGGGACAGCAACAGAGATAGTAGGGGGATGGGCGGTGGTTTGGGAGTCAGGGTTGGAAGGCAGGTGGCTTGATGGGGGATTGGGGAGGCAGGGTTGGTTGACTGGGAAGGAGTGGCAAGAGCTGATTGCTTCAATTGCTCAAATTCTTCTTCTGTCCATATGTAGGCTTGACAAAACAGATGAATGGGCGAGGTGGGAGGCGGGAGACAGAAGTCCTTTCTGGACTTATCACTGTCACTTGCATAGAAAATGACAAGATCTGATAGGTCCTGAAAGAACACAGAAGGTAAAAGCTCATAACCCTTATCAATTTGGGTGCATAGTTTGTTGTAGGTGGCAGGCTTTAAGCGCCTGAGCGCAGAACCAAAATTTTAAAGACATACATCTGCAAGATGCATGTTGGCCTGGGTGATGGGGTAGGACCAACAGGTATGCCCGCAGCCCTGATTTCTTGGGTTGCCCATTCTTGCTGCTCCATCTCAGCGCTCAGTACAATTGTGTGCACGGCGTTTTGTGTGGCCCACTCCTCCAGCATGGCCTTGAGCTCTGTCTGGTAGGCATACCCATCTGCGGTGTTCAATATTGCCAAGTAATAATTGACGCCCAATGGGGAAACTTCCAATAAAACACCAACAAAACAATACAAAATTAGGCCACGCTTATAGAATTCAGATTGGATACGCTTTTCTCCAAAGTCTTGAATACTTGCCAAAATCTTGGCATATGACAGAAAGATTAGTCATTATGGGTCCTCATTGCCCTTCCTTTAATAAAATTGATGATGGTCGAATTGTATGGGTCAGTATCCACCAAACTAGGGCCACCAAGAACCTGATTGGATAGGATTCTGGTGGCAACCACAACTCTGTGCATCCACAAATTCACTGTTCTCTTATTGGTGAATATGCTGTGGAGTCCCAGCTAGAGACGTACCTGGACCAGGGGCATCTACGGGTCACATTCCATAATGGCCATCATAAGGGGATGGGCTGTGTCACCTTTGGTCAAAGTACAGGTACCAGTTGGGGTCTTCTTGGTAGGGGGGCCACAGTTGGCGTGGGCTCTCAGGGTTGCAGCCACAGTGGGCTTTGCAAAACCCATTGTGGCCGCAATTTCCCCAAGGGACATAAGCATCCCTTTCTTTTCAACCATTTCAAGAGCAATCTCTGGAGTGATTAATTTTCTTCTGCATCTTGTAAGCTGATTGGCTGGAGGCGGGGTGTGTCTGCCTTGAGAACCAGACAGTGCCATCTGATGGGCTGTTTCTGGATTCTGACTTCTATTGGTAGCCCCATGGCTCACTTATTCAATTCTGGATGCTAGTGTTGCTGTATGATTTGGGCTAGCAGCTGCCTGTGCGTGATGGGCAAACAGGGCCATGCTTGAGGACGCGGGAGAAAGAACACACTCCTGGGTGGTGCTTGCAGAGGGGCCTGCGGTCTGGGAGTGGTCATAGAGGGAGGCTTCACTATTAGAAGACCCAGTGTAGCCCTGCATGATTTTGTCAAGGCCAGGGAACAGCTCATTGAATTGGTTTGTGTTGGAATAAGACATAATAAATTTTATTAAAAAAATAAAATTTAAGAAGAGGAATGTATATTTTAGTCAATTTTATTGTTAAATATGTTAATTTTGTGAATAGTAGGATCTAAATTTTAGCCACACTAAAATGGAATAGGGTGATTTTTGAGAATTCTTGTGCTTCCTAAAAGAATCAGCACAAATTCACTCTAGATCCTTTACATCCTTTTTGAGACACCCATAAATTATATTTATTTCTAATTCCTTGCAATTATGATTTGAAATTTGGTTCTTGGATTTGACAATCCTGCAAATTCAGATTTGTTAAGTTTTACATGATGTCTATGATTCATTTGAAATACAGGAAATCTCAAATTGTACATAAGAATCCTGCGTTTCTGATTCATGTATCCCACATTTGTTTGCTGAGTTTTGTCTTTTGCTAGTTGAGTTATCTGCTTGAGGGATTCAAAATTTGCCAATTTAAATAAACCAAAAAAGTCAAATTAAATGGTTAATTTTATTAAATTTTTTATTTTTCACTCAGCTGAGTTGCCCGCAAAAGTGATTCAAAATTTAGACCAAGGATTTGACAATCCTGAATTTTTACATTCAGGTTCTGAATTTACAATACCAATTTAAAATAGGATATAAATATGGTATTGTCTGGGATACTGGACAGGCAGCGGGTAATGTTGGCACCAATTAATGGGTTGTATGGCAAATAATTGCCACTATTCCACCTGTCTCTATGTGATTGATCAGAACCAGAACACTAACAACAAGCTTGTGCATCCAGAGCTGTGCAGTGCAGCAGGCAATAAATATACTGTGGAGCCCAAGTAGGCTCTGACCTCATTTATTTGAAGATATAGGTTCCGCTGAAGAAGGGCAAGCATGATGGGATATGCATCCTTGAGCTGAGAATCTGGCTGCTTCTTTGGCTTCTTGGAAAGCTTTGCATCATCTTTCACCAAAAGGGCTTGTAATTCACATCTTACCACTGCCTTGGTGAATTGTAGGTGGGTGGCAATTTTGGCAAATGCCATGCCACTTTGTTTGAGGCACATTATCTCTTCAATGATCTCATTGGTTACTAGTTGTTGTTTATGGGGCACACTTGTCATACTAGTACCCAGATTAGTCAGGGCTTGATTTGATAGGCCTGAATTGTCATAAAATGGTTGGATTTAGTTAGAGGGGGCCACAGTTGCCCAGTCTTTCATGTGTAGCACAGGCTTGGTTTGGTCCTGGTCTTGGGGTTCCTCATATTAGCTGTCAAAAAAGCCACCCAGTGCTGCACCTGGTGAAACATGAAAATCACTCTCCCTGCAACTTAAGTTTATTTGGGTATAGATGGGGCCATAGCAGTTGTGCCCCCTTGATCAGTAATATTGGCTTGGAGTTACTCCTGGTACTGCTCCTCAACAATATCAAAGTTCTTATCACTATTATAAACCATTTTTAAAAAAGCAATAAAATTTTTATTAAAAACAGAAAAGCAAAGTATTTCCAGAGTATTGATTTTATTTAAGTGTGTGCTCTTATTTGAGACATTCTCTCAGACATAAATGGTTAAATTTAGAAGCACATACATTGAAAACAATGCTCTGGTTCCCTGAATAGATTTTGGTGGATTCACTCTTGGAAGCCACTATTTCCTTTTGAGTCCCAAAAATAATCAAGATTATCAAAAAAAGAGTTGTTTCATGTTTGAAAATATCACTTTTGTAATTGAACCAAATTTGTTCTCTGTTTGTATCATTTTTGCTACATGATTACTATCACATTTGATGTAGACTGTTTCAGAATGTGACTGGTTTGTGTTTGTGTTGAATATGGAGTACATTTGTTTACTGTCTTGTTTTTGGGATTCTGTATTTGACATTAATTTTGTTGTGTGATTGACTATTTTTGTAATCCAGACCTAGATAAATGTAATTTTTATTGTGTAAATTGACCTTCAACTGGTTCCAGTTGAAATTGTTGTGTGACTGAACCCATTTGTTCTGAACTGAACAATTTTTGCTTATCTCAACAGGTTTGAAAACTACTGTATAAAGCAATATAAAATCTCAGAAGCCTTTTCAACTGATTCCTGTGTTAATTGGTATGTTCCAACCCATCTAGAAGATGAAATAGTTTGATTATTATTTTAATTGAGATCATGAGTCTAGAAATTCAAAATCAGAGGCCCTGCTTGATAAAATATCCATGGATGATAGGGACTCTATTTGTGATCTTTTGGGAGGTGATTGTATTTCATCCCCAAAATAATTTAGGCTATTATTTTTATCTCATTATCTATAATTTGGTTTTCAAATATTAGAAGAACTTTTGGCAAATACTGCCTATTATTTAGAGTGAGATATGTCTATTATAGATTCTTTGAAGTTACAGAAAATAAAACTTATTTCATAAGAAAATGATAAATTTGGTTTAATCTGACTTGTAAATACCTTTTAAGGTCAGCTTATCTGAGAGCATGCCCACATAAGGTTTATTACATACTTTTACTAAAGCCTAATGATCTCAGTATCTAAAGGGTGATGAAGTGAATGCCATTAAGCTTCCAAGGCACATCCTCTTGATTTTGCTGTTGAAATGAAATATGAATGAACTTGCCATTTTTGAGCGCTCCTGGATTGATAGTAGGATGTCCAGGTATTTGATGAGATAGCCCAAGGCCATTATGGGAATGTCCATGGATATGAGCCAATATGGGTAGTGAGCTTAAGTTGCTTTCTTTTTTTATCTGCTTTAAATAAGAGGACATTGCTACTGAGCCACTCTGGATATGAACATGATTTTTGCCATATAAAATATCTGTGGTACCTTTAGATAACAAAAGTGAGTAAGGATTGAAATAATTCCATGGCAAAGCTGGATCCCAAATGATTATGCAATTACTTGTATAAGCTGGACCGGAATGTGTAACTAATAAGATAGAGTCAGAAGCCAAATCTTTGTTTTTGGTTTCAGATTGCTGCTCGATTTGAGGACTCAGTAAACATTTAAATTTCTCTTGTAGCTGATCTTCAGTATAGGGAAAGCCTAATGTTGAGTATGAGTAGTCTGAAAACCCCAAAGAGAAAAGTCAAGAATTTCTAGTTGAAAATGCATTTTGGCACACAGCTTATACACAAAGGCCAATCACTGGCCTCAGCTTTACCTTTCCAATAAATGGTCCCAGGTGTTTCAAAAATAGTAGAATCAACACTTCCTCCGAGGCCAGCTAAAATGAGCCGGGGTGCTATAAAATTTTGAGATTCACAAAGTGGTAAACCATAGTAAAAACCATACCTATTTCTACCCGCCTACAATGAAAATTGGTTACAAGCTTGTTTATTTTTGAGGCATTTTTCTGAGAATTCGGTTTGCAGATCTTCAAATAAAGAAGCAGGATCGTGATTCCCTAATATTATAAACTGAAGTCCAGCTAGAACAGTTACCAGGAATGAACCAAACATTATTATTTATTTCCCAAAGCAAGGTTAAAACTTGTAAAAGCTGTTCTTCATCTAACTGTTGATTGCTCACACCAGGCTCTGCATTGACTAAATCTCCACAGGCTATAATTCCTTGCAGGCTTAAAAAAGATTAGAAGTCAAACATCTATAGCAAAAGAAAGGAAACAAAGAAAGCTATAAATTTCGAAGATAAAATTTTAATTTAACCTTTGAAAAGACTTAGAACCTTGCTTCAAGACCCATTCTTTAAGTAGAGATATGTTACTTAAGGAATAATGAACATCAGTCACAATAATAAAATCAATTGTGTGTAGCGGTAAAGCAGATTCCATATTCAAGGCTAATCATGAAGGTTAGGCTTTCATCATTTGAAATGGAGTTTACTAAATATGGCACTCCAAGCGACTTAGGACAAGTGATGATGCTTGTGCTTTAAGCATTGTATACTTATTATATATATCAAAGCCTGTCTGTCTGTAATACCAACCTGAATGGGCTCAAACTGTACAGGATTGAACTGAATTGACTTTCTATATTATTTAAATTTAAAGTCGCTGGCCAAGCCAAAAGCTTGATTTGGCTCATCTTTACATATAATCCCTTAAATGTATCTTGGGAAGTATGAAGGTTGAATTCGGTAGAGTGTGACCTAAATTATGTAGTGAGAATTTAGGCCACTCGGACTTTAATAAACACCAATGTAATTGTTTGATTTTTAAATCGTAGTTCAACTATTACAAAGTGGCTTATATGAGTAACTTATCCAACTTCAGAATGTGTGTATTGAAATTAGAAAGGGAGCAACGATTGCTTAAGATATTTTTATATGATTGGATGTTTAAACTCTTTGTTGAGGATTGAATTGACCAACGAAAAGAGAGCTTGGTCAATTTAAAGAGATATGATATAAATTATAAATATAATATTATTTTAAGTAAGAGATGGTTGGCTTTTACATTTCAAATTGATTTATTTTTAAGTGAAATAATATAATATTCCACTCAGATGTATTACCCAATCCAAGTTGCTACAGATTATTTCAGAGTTAACCTTGCTGGCTATTGTATCGTCCTAATAAAAATGTCAGTGGAGTAAACTGGCAATAATAATATTAAGACCTGATAAAAGATTTTTGTGGAATTTAGAGTATATAGATAAGTTTTTCAGCCGCTTCTAATACAAATGGTACCAAACATGATAGCTAAAGCTGCTCTAGATGCTCATATATATGGTTAGGTGCTGAAATTGGGCTCGTGTCATAATCAAAGGCCCATATTCAACATGATACATCTAAATTCACTCTTAATGTACATTAAAAATCAACAACACTATATCTCTGTGAATCCTTATTCAATTTTGATGTGTAATGGCTTATTTTAAAGCTGCAGGTTAGCTCTATGTTTTATAACTCAGAAAATAAAATGTGTAACTTTTGTATTTTTATTTTAGTTTTACTAAAATTAATTGTCAGGGATCCACTCATTGAGAGGCTTTTCCCCTATCGAGTGTAAAAAACCCCAAGGTTAAACTTCACCAAGGATGCCTCAATTGAAAGTCCCACTATCATCATATTGATAGCTTGTCCCCAAAGTCTAAATCTCCCTAACAAGAGGGAGAACTATTGGAGTATATAGTAAAGACCAATGTATCCTACCACATACCAAGGTGCATTAGGATGTATAATGGGAGAATTATAAGTCTTTTTAACATGCAAAGAGTTTAATTGACAAGGACCAAATCTTTATCATACTGATTCTTCAACAGGCTCAGTAGAAGTTAGAGGAGGTTTAGGCATTCCTTCTTCAATTACCCATGTGAAGTTGCAAAAGAGCAGAAGAAACACCCATACAAAATGGAGAGACTTTCTCAAAGCCTAAGTCTGAAGTTATTAGATTAATCAGGTTGAAAATATAGAATTATTTTATTAAGAGTAAAAGGAAGTAAATGAAGTTCTTGGAACAAGCTCTTAACATAGAGGGGGTAGCTTAATACTAAGCTAAGAATTTGGGGGTGAATTTGTACTTACCACATCTTGGTGGTTTTGGAGAGATGAAGGTGATGTTTGCTTGCAGGCCTGTAGCACACTTGACAGAAAGCCAGGCATAGGTAGAGGCATTAGGTGACTCAGGACAGGGTACCGCCGGGCCAATGGGTAATGCCCATCATAAGATGGGTGCTAACTTGATAATATAGGATACAGATTGCCCAAGAAAAGACCAGGGCCCTGAGTTGGGCACCATGGAGTCTATCAATCCTGTAAAAGTAATGTAGAGTACTCCAAACAATTGGGTGCATGTGGTCTCAGCAGCAGGTGATGATTCCATTGGGTGGTCAGTTTGCGGGGTTAAGGGCGGAGTCATGGGGACAAAGTAGGCAGGCAGATAATTGTAGTTGTCTTTGAACAATCTTGGCAGCCTCTTGGACCACTTAACTTTGTGTCCTATATATTTAGTTTCTCTAGTTCTTGCCAAGGGGTTGGCAATGAGGATGTTCTCCAAGTTAAACTCTGAGTAAGCGGGGTTAGGCGGGTATTCAGTAAAATGCACAGGTCCAAAGTGTGACAGAAATTGATGGATAATAAGAAAATGTCTCCAAGTGGTGGGGAATCACCACCCAAATCCACATAGAGTTAATGATTAACCACCAATGCAGCTTCAGATACCTTTTTGTAAAATTTCCAAATGAGATACTAGGATTAAGTAAAATAATTAATCCTAACCAAAGGAGCCCAAGATAAATGGCCTGTAAGAGAATCAGAGTGTCTTCAGCATAAAATTCAGGACATTGAGATAGCATCAGAGTTTCAGTTTTGACAGTAGGAAAAACAACTCTGAGATTGGCAGGCATTGAATTAACATTTGGCAGAGGCAACAACAAAGTACCGACAGCAGGCCACCATCTTCCTGTAATAATACAGCTAAGGATTAAATTTTAGGGAATATAGCGCAAAAGGCCAACTACAGGATGCATTTGAATAAGAATTAGACCAAGGTATATTTTGATTTTATTGATAAAATTTAGGAGGACTCAACTCTTAAGAGTTGAAACAGTGAAAATTATTCAATATATATCAAAATTTGACTAAGCAATACCACCTGGATCCTGGGCTCCTATTCCTTCCACATTGTCAAGTGAGTAACTGGTCTAGTTTGGAAAGAACCCTTAAGTGACCAACTTCTGATGACCCTGCTGATAAATAAGATCATATTGGGTGACCCTCAAATTACGTCAATTTATCAACATCAGCTTACAAGGGGAATTTGTACTCAACTGGCAAACTGGAGTAGCTGTAACCCATTTTTGATCAACCATTTGATTTAAATCTGTTAAATTGGTCAATTTTGTTAAAGGGTTTCTGGCTTTTTGAGCCTTCTTAATTGGCCAAATAATTCCCAGCATAATGGAATTTACTGTGACATTACCCTCTGCTTTAGCCCAGGGCACAATACTGCCATCCAGGAGATAAGACAAGGAGAAATTTTGTGGGCAGGGGGTAGCTTTATTGCTGCTAAGGCAAGCTCGGGGTGACCAATAGCCGTGGGATTGTGACAGTAGAACTCTGGGTAAGATCTGGGGAATTGGAACAATCATAGTGAGGAACCCATGAATTTTCATAATTGGGATAACCTTTCCAAGACATCAAATATTCCAGTTGATGTTGGTTCTTGCAGGAGGCCAAAATAGAATTCAACTCATACTCTGATTCTCCATCCATAAGAATGGGTTGGGAAGAAGGAGTCTCAGTGCCCTTAAATGGGGTAATTAGGCATTCATGAAAGGTATGGAAAATCTTTAAGGATGGGGGTAAATCCAACCAATATGCGGAGGGACCAATTTGACGTTCAACTTTGAAGGGACCAACTTGTTTGGGACCTAACTTGCGGCAGGGAACCTTCAATTTCATATTGCGGGCATCCACCATTACTAGATCACCTGGCCTGTATGTAGGACCTTCTTGTCTCTTGTGATCTATGTATTCCTTTTAAGTTGTCACAGCAGCAGCAAGAGTAACCTGAAGCTCCTGATGAACCTGCTTCAATGCAGCGGCTTGATCAGTTGCAGCTTCCACGTTGCTAACCAATTAAGGACCCATGTTGAACAAGGGATTGTAACCCACATTGGCATAAAATGTCAAGACCTGAGTTGATGTGTGCGGGGCATTATTACATGTGAACTCTGCCATGAGTAGGTTAGCAAACCAGTCATCTTGTTGCGCCTTGGTATAGCAATGGAGGTAAACCTCCAAACTTTGGTTCACCCTCTCCGTTTGTCCATTGTATTGGGGTGAAAAGCCGTGGAACGGCACAATTTGATACCAAGAATTCCAGTAAAAGCTTCCCAGAACTGAGCAATAAATTGGGGCCCACAGTCACTCACAATCTCCATTGGGATGCCATGTAGGGAGAAGATCCTATTCACAAACAACCTAGCTGTTTCCGCTGAAGTAATTGTGGTTGAGCAGGGTACAAAGTGTGCCATTTTTGTGAAACAATCTACCACCACCATGATTGCATTAAACCCATTAGAATCTGGAAGTTCACTAATGAAATCCACCAGCACTGACGTCCAGGGCCCTGCAGCAGGCTGCAGTGGAACCAGCAATCCAGTAGTCTTGTTCCAGATTGCCTTGGATTGAACACATATCAGGCAGTCTCAAAAAAAAGCCGCTACCTTCACTGTCAAACCTTTCCAAGAAAACTGTCAGTAAATTAGTTCCACCATTTTATTTTTCCCTGGGTGGCCTGCTGTAGGACAGGTGTGATGGGCCTCCATAATTTCATCCCAAATGGTTCCCTCTGGAACCCACAAGCAACCTTGATGATATAGAATTGGTCCTATCTTGTGATAACCCTGCGGCTGGCCTACCAGATGTGCACATACTAGTTCTAGTAACCTATCATAACCATTGGACATAGGCTGTAAGAACTTGACTTTGGAATATAAGTCTAAGTCTGCGCCCTCTGTTAAAGACATGGTAGCAAGCGTAGCAGGCAGAGTTAATACAAAGGGGACCACAGCCTCATCTGGAATCAAAGTATGTGTGTTGAACTTGACGTCCATATTAGCATCTGGGAGATGGGAAGGGTTTCTGCTCAACACATCTACCAAGTGATTATCAATTCCCTTAATGAACTTTTAGTGGAACTTGTATCTTGTTAAATCCCCATGCCATCTAGATTGGCAACCCAACAAAAGCCCGGGCTGGAAATAGTACAGAAGAGCTTTATGGTTGGTTGTTACCAGAAAAAGATGATGCGTCAACATAAGGTGGTGATGCCAATGCTTCAAGAATTCCACAACTGCCAACAATTCCTTGTTGTAAATCATGTAATTGTGTTCTTGAGCCTCCATCTTCTGTAAGAAGTAACCCACCAGTATTTCAACTCCATCATCAGTTGTTTGGAGCAACACACCAGCCACAGCGGATTTGGAGGCATCCATGGAGACTACAAAAGGAAGCTCTGGGTCCACATGTTTCAAAAACAGAGAAGAAAACAAAAGAGCCTTGACTGCTTCAAATGCTTCTGCGCACTCAGGCGTCCAGACAAAAGTTGTTTTCCTGCTGGCTGAATACAAAGGGGCTGCCACTTCTGACAAATGAGAGGTAAACTTTTTCAAGAAGGTACAGGTACCCAAGAAACTGCAAGGTTGGGATACTGTCACATGAGTAGCATACTTGCAAACTGCTGCTTCCTTGTCAGGGGCAATAGTGTGACCATCCTCAAAGATAATATTACCCAGAAAGGTAACCTTACGTTTAAAGAATTCACACTTACTCCTTTTGATGATTAAATTAGCCTGAAGGATGCGCTCTACAGCTGCTGAAAGATGGGCCTTATGTGAATCCTCATCCAGAGAGAATACCAAGATGTTTTCCATGTACGCAATGGTACATACACCTAGGAGATCTCCCAAAACTGAGTCAATCAACTGCTGAAAGCAAGCCAGGGCATTCTTCAATCCAAAAGGCATAACACAGAACTGAAAGATACCTTTCTTTGTTCTGAATTCCTTCAACCACTCCATTCCTTCTGAAATCCTAATTTGGTTGAATGCATTCAAGAGATCAAGTTTTGAGAATACCTTTGCCTTCTCAACACACCAAGAAATTTGTGCTTCAAGAGGCAAATAGTAGGGGTCAGGAATTGTGATGTTGTTCAAATTTTCATATTCAACACAAGGTCTAAGAGACCCATCAGACTTTTGGACAAACAATAATGGAGAGCAAATTGACAAAGCCTTCTTGAAGATGTATCCCTTGGCCGACATGTCACAAGTCCACTCCTCCAAGCATGTGTCCTCCTTTAAAGTCAAAGGGTAATTAAGAGACGTGATAAAAATCAGATTGACAGTAACTTTGAAGTCAAAGTCAAGCTGAGTATGCTTGGGGAGAACCTTGCTTCTAGTTGCGTCAAATGCCGCAGACCAAGGCTGAAGGCATGCTGGTAAGTCTGAACCCACAGGAGTAGGAACATGAACCAACTGAATTATCTGAGATAATTGCTCTAATTCCAACATATTCAACAACATTATATGAATGGTAAGCCAGAAGAGTGGTCCACTTGCAATGCATTTTCCTTAAGCAGAGTCAATAAATTATGGTCCTGCCACCAGCCTACTCCTAATATGATAGGGTACATAAGAGTAGAGCATATGGAAAACTGTGCAGTGAAGGATTGGCCCGCAACTACAAATGTCACTGGTTTCTTAAGTTGGAAAGAGGGAAATTTTTGACAGTTTCTATCCCTAGCTAACATTTCAGGGTGATAATTGATTTTTAACAAATTGGCAGTCTCAACTCTCATGAAATTCTCAGAAGCACCAGTATCCAACAGAATGGCTGTTCAGAAGATAGTTTGGCCGTTATCAATGCTCCCATAAAACAAGAAGTAACCAGAAGTAGATTTATTTGCTGCAAACAATGAAACCTCAGCAGGATCTTGCTTCTCTTCAGTGGTACGGACAATAGCTAAGGAGGTGGGGTGATACTGAAAGTAACACTCAATCATTTCTTGGACGGCTTCAGGGAGGACAGGTCAATTACAATCAATGGGAACAAGAGGCAACTCCTCGGGCTCAACTACCAAAGAATTTGTGGGTACAACATGTTGGAGCAAAGCCAACAAACTCTTGATGGTTGCCATCACAGGCACTTTGTTTACCTCATTGGGTTTGTTCAAAATTGCCAACTGCAACTGAGAAGAAACACAAGGGGAGTGCTCACGGCTCTGACTAGTCAAAGCCACCGCAGGACAAGTACCAGGAAGCCAGGAGTAAGCAGCAGGTTTGGCTTTAATTTTCATAACACCTTGTTTAGAAGTCAACAGATTTGAGACCAGAGAAAGAATTTGGCTTACCAGGGCCTCAGTTGTGGTTGACAGGGAATCCCAAACTTCCAAATCCTGGGCATTCTGGTCAACTTCTAACCACAACACTGAGAGCTGATTAACTTTGGGAACATCAATTGTACAGCAGTAGGCAAGAAACTGAGGAAGGAATACCAAGAGCAAAGCAGTACTCTTCTGGAAGGTGTACAACTTACAATATACTTTGATCTCCTCAATAGATACACACACATTATTTAAAAAAGGGTATAAAGATGCACTCTCAGTTAAAAAACATGGATTGCGCTCTACCGCAGACAACAAACATTTGCAAGCATCCTCTGAAACCTTTTTCATCATATGGTAAACTGGAGTTTTGTGACTAAGGCTAGAGCTGGAATAGAATGATAAGGCTGACAAAACTTATCACAAAATTTCATCAGTAGGTGGAGCAGGAAAATAATCCAGACGCCAAAATTGAATGACACAACATAAATAATAAACAGATGATCCAATCTCAAAAACAGTTACTGGAGATGGAAACCACAAATTAAAGAAGAGCCCAAACTGAAAAATCAGAAAGGAGCTGATGCAAATAAACATGGTAAACACAGATATCTCAACATAACAGGAGAAAAGAAACACAAATTCATGACACACTGCTTCCAAAAACTCAGATGTAGAAGAGTTGAGTAATGTGACAGAAATTTCCAGATAATAAGAAGCTGTCTCCAAGTGGTGGGGAATCACCACCCAAATCCACATGGAGTTAATGATTACCACCAATACAACTTCAGATACTGTTTTGTGAAATTTCCAAATGAGATACTAGGATTAAGTAAAATAATTAACCCTAACCAAAAAAACCCTAGATAAATGGCCTGCGAGAGAATCAGAGTGTCATCAGCATAAAATTCAGGACATTGAGATAGCACAAGAGTTTCAGCTTCAACAGTAGTAGGAACGGCTCCTAGATTTGTGGACATCAGATTAACATGGGGCGGTGCCAACAACAAAGTGCCAACAGCAGGCCCCATCTTCCTGTAATAATACAGCTAAGGATTAAATTGTAGGGAATGCAGTGCAAAAGGCCAACTACAGGATGCATTTGAATAAAAAATTAGACCAAAGGATATTTTGATTTTATTGAGTAAAATTTGGGAGGACTCAACTCTTAAGAGTTGAAACAGTGAAAATTATTCAATATATATCAAAATTTGACTAAGCAATACCACCTGGATCCTGGGCTTCTATTCCTTCCACATTGTCAAGTGAGTAACTGGTCCAGTTTGCAAAGAACCCTTGAGTGACCAACTTCTGATGACCCTGCTGATAAATAAGATCATATTGGGTGACCTCAAATTACGTCAATTTATCAACATCAGCTTACAAGGGGATTTTGTACTCAACTGGCAAACTGGAGCAGCTGTAACCCATTTTTGATCAACTGCTTGATTTAAATCCCTTAAATTGGTCAAATTTGTTAAAGATTTTCTGGCTTTTTGAGCCTTCTTACTTGGCCAAATAATTCCTGGCATTATGGAATTTACAGTGACACTGGTCACCTACACTTTGACTTACTACATTCTGACCATCTTTGCTAGAAACTTTGGGCATTAAAACACCCACAAAAAGGTCATCAGGTGGGCCAGAACTGTCTACCCCATAGCAACTGCCCTCACTGGATTTCAGTTTGAAAACCCACTTTATTACCTGGCCCAGATGATACCAAATAACCTTAGGTATTACATAATTGTGGCATCCTTAATAGCAGAATCTGCTTCATACATTGAATTTTGATATAGCTAAAGGAGCATGGAGACATTGCTCTTTATGTCAAACTTGGGAAGGTTGGCTGGTATGAAGAACAAAAAAGTTATTATAAGGGCACTGTGTTTGGTGCAACCAAACAATTAGGAGAGTCTGGTTGGTTTCAATTGGCCTTGGAAGCAGAAAAGTGTGCTTCAGACGCAGCTTTGCAAGCCTCTTCTTGCCTGGCTTCTAGGTCTTGTGCAGTCTCATTAATGATGAATACTGAGGGCTCACTATTCTCAGCCACCACTTCTAGGACTTGAATTGAGCAAGAGAGCCTACAATTAGTCTACTCCTCACTATCCAGGATATGGTACTCTTCTTGTCCAGAGGAGTTTCTGTAGCTAGATTGAGACTGGTGTCTAGTCTCTATGATGTGGTTATCCAGGAAGGCTGTCAGCCTTTTGATCCAAGAAGGCCACATTGCTATTCTGTCTTTCTAGCTGGTCTTGGAGAGAGTTTATCAGAGATTAATGTTCATCCAGCTTATCAGCATATGCCTGGTTCTCTAGGTGTGTGACATACAAGTCCTCTTCAAGAAGGCATATCTGCTTCTTTCTGGGTAACCAGCGTCTCTTGGACCCTTGCCAACTTCTCTGTGGTAAGTCTATCATGGCAGTTACACCAGCTAGACAAATGAAAACTGTGGTAAAATTGACTCCCTGGTGATTAAATCCCTGGTGCTTGACTCCCTAGTGCTCAACACTATAGTAAAGTGAGAATTCAGCTTTTTCCCTGATCAACAACTGGAAATCAACACTTTTTTAATTAACAGATCTTGATTTTCTGAAAACTTTCAATACAAAAAATTAAGCTATACAGCTATGGTATACTAAAATGACCCCAGAAAGCTCAAAACTGCAATAAAACTGTAGTTTAATTAATGAGGATAAGGAGAAATAAGAGAGTATTTCTCATTTTACTATGTAATTTACACTCTTCATTATAAACATTTTTGATTACCATAAAAATTAAAATTCCATTGAAACAAAAATAAACATAAACAAACAAAAGAAGTTAAGCAAAACATGAAGAAATATTAATTTTTATTTGATATAAATCATATAAGTACAAATGTGAATATCTTATGTATTACTAGTAAATTAACAAAAATTAAGATATTTCAATCACTTTCAACTATAACTATTAGTCTCAAACTTACCATGTATACATTAAATAATCAATACTATCTAATTAAATCAAAAAATAGAAAAATTAAAACTAAAAACTAATTGATAAAAACTAAAAAGTAAAAATTAAAGCTAAAAAGTTAAAAGTTAAAACCATAGAAGCAAGCAAGTTTACTCTTCACCCTTCTTCCCCTTTTTCATTTTAGCCCCTTACAGGAGGACAGTGGCAATAATCTCAAGCTGCTGCTTAAGCTCAGAGGCCTTGTATTTGTGCTTAGCCACACCCTGTATGGCCTTGGTGAAGAGGTTGGATCAGGTGGCAGGCTTGGTGGGGGGACGCGGTTGGCAAGATCTCTGAGCTTGGAGATGGTTTTTTCTTGCTCATGCTGCAGGAGGTAGAAGAACTTGTTAAAATTTGGGTGAAGCCCAAAGTTGGCCTTAAGATTCTTGTGAAAAGCCTCTAGAGCCAAAGTAATCTTCAGCTCCCTGTTGACAGCCACCCGGTAAACATTCCAACTGGCCTTGGCGCAGGCCTTGCCTTGCCTCTGAGTGACAACCTTCCCAATCCACTGGGGCTCAAAGTACTCAAGGAAAGGGTTTAACTCTGGATGCTTTGCTATGTAAGGGTCCTTTGAGAAAACCTTGAACCCCTGCACAGTGTGCTCTGGCTTAAAAAAGCCAAGGCACTGAATTGTGCAAGCAAAAATTTGCAGGTGTCCAAAGTGTCCCTCCGGCTCAACCTACTAAGCTTGATATGGGCCTGCACATTGCAAGCAACTGCTTGGCAGAAGTGGAAGTTGCACCCCCCACTAAAAAGCTGCTCAAATGCATTGAACTTAGCAGGCTCAAAGTCCATGATGCACATGTGAGGCCCTAGAGCTCTGAGCCTTACCTTTTCCTCCAAGTCCAGGGTGGTGTCACGGTAGGTTCCATCATGCCAGGAATTATCCGGCCAAGTAGAAGGGCTCAAAAAGCCAGAAATCTTTACTAAAATTGACCAAATTAATGGATTTAAATCAAACAGTTGATCAAAAACGGGTTACAGCTGCTCCAGTCTGCCAGCTGAAACCAATTCCTCTTTGCAAACTGACGTTGATAAATTGACGTAATTTGAGGATTACCAGATACAAGCTTATTAATCAGCATGGTT
Organism: Entomophthora muscae; assembly: GCA_014839935.2. Lineage (NCBI taxonomy): Eukaryota > Fungi > Entomophthoromycota > Entomophthoromycetes > Entomophthorales > Entomophthoraceae > Entomophthora > Entomophthora muscae. The sequence continues at coordinate 205,323 of QTSX02007228.1, forward strand.
GTCAGAAATTGGGCACACAAGGGTTCTTTGCAACCTGGACTAGATACTCACTTGACAATGTGGAAAGAATAGGATCCCAGGATCCAGGTGGTATTGCTTAGTCAATTTTTGATATATTGAATAATTTTCACTGTTTCAACTCTAAGAGTTGAGTCCTCCCAAAAATTTACTCAATAAAAATCAAATATCCCTTGGTCTAATTTACTTTTGAAAAAACATCCTGTAGTTGGATTGTTGTGCTACATTCCCTACAATCCAATTCTTAGCTGGATCATTACTGGAAGATGGGGCCCTGCAGTTGGAACTTTGTTGTTGGCCCCTCCCAATGTTAATTCAATTCCTGCTGATCTTGGAGTGGTCCCCCTGTCTTTGAACCTGAAACTCTGGTGCTATCTCAATGTCCTGGATTTTATACTGAAGATACTCTGATGCTTTCATAGACTATTTATCTTGGACTACTTTGGTTGGGATTAATTATTTTACTTAATCCTAGTATCTCATTTGGAAATTTTACAAAACAGTATCTGAAGTTGCGTTGGTGGTTAATCATTAACTCTATGTGGATTTGGGTGGTAATTCCCCACCACTTAGAGACAGTTTCTTACTATCCCACAATTTCCGTCACAGGTGGCCTGGTCCTTGTCAGAGGCAGGAGGGTTGGTGCAGGTGTGGGGGGGGTCTTCTTGGCATCATTGTTGTTGTCAGGGGAAAGGAGGGAAAGTGGGCTGCAAAGAATTGAGAACACACAAGTGTAAATGGCCTTGGTGGCCCCAGGGAGAAGAAAGAAAGCAAGTGGAATCACCCAGATATCAATCTGGGCATGAATCATCCAGAACTGTTTGAACATCCAGGGGCAAGTGTCAAAGGTACCATCAACTAGCCAAGTTGAAGCCCTATTCAACTCCATCAGGTTCTGCTGAGTTGCATAGCAGATTATACAGTCTTTGGTGCTGGGCCCATTGTCATGAAGAAGGAAGCGCTCCCCACTTAGAAGCTGCTTGAGCTCATGGGTGAGCGTAAGCTCTGATAAGACGTCTGAGGCCTTGGGGGTAGGGGGATTGGCTGCAATCCTCTTGTTCCTGATATCTTGACCAACTGCTCTTGAGTTGGCACCAACTTGAGATTTATGGGCTTTAAATGCTGCAGGGTCTTTATGGCCAGATCAGAAGCCTGGAGGTGAGAGGAGGTGGGGATTACTTGAACAAGGTATCACTTCAGCATCATTGTGATCAAGTGATTGGGGGGGCTCACATGTGTGCTCCCCCTTCTCAGTAGTTACCCACTCCTAGCCCTTGGTGTTCAGGCCGGCCCTGCAAGTATTATCCTCATATACAAATTGCTTGCTTTTACTTTGCTGCTTTTGGTTGTTGCAATTGAAGATGTAGTTGTCAGCAATGTAGCCAAGGCCAATCTTTACTGACATAATTGGGAAGTACCAGGGGAAGCGCTTAGGAACTTTGACCTCTCTGTCTACATTACAAATGTTGTGGATGGCCAGTGGATCCCAAGCCACATGACCAGAAGCTTTAAACTTCTTGAAGTACTCCTCAGGCTTATCTTGGGGGTCAGATGAGGGAGGGGGGAAGAGCCATCAGGAGGAGGAGGGGAAGGGTTCTTTGAGGCCTGCTTGTATGCCTTCTTTTTCTTACCAGAAGAAGAGATGGGCTCCTTGGCAGCCTTTACTTTCTTGCTATGCCACTCCTTGGTGGGCTCAGAGTCAGCCTCTGAGTGGTAAAAGGAGTGATCAGTGAGAGATTCATCACTTTTATTTGAGGACTTGGAGGGGAAGTTGAAGATGAGGGGGGAGGAGTGGGAGGAGATGGGGTGGGGGAGATGGAGACTTTGCCTTTGCAGGCTTTTTGACACGCTTGGGGATAGAGGCAGTTTCTTTTGAGCTCTTTGAGGCTTGGCGCTTGGTAGTCTTGTTGGATTTAAATGATCTTGGCTAAAGAAAAGTTTAGTTTTGCAAATAAAACAGTATGAAAGATATGAAACACAAAGAAGTAAAGCAAAGCAAAAGTTAAATAAAAAGTATGCAAATAAAGTTTTATTTATCAAGAAAAAACATAACAAAGTAAGTAGAAGTAAAATAGAAACTCAAAGTATAGATATAAAGGTTAAAACATAGAAAATAAGTGAGTTTATGATGAAGCATCAAAGATTTTAGGTTCAAAATAACATCTTAGAGCTAAATCAATGTAAAAGTATAATTAAAAATCAAAAAAGTATATAAAAATTATATGGAGAGTAGCAGGAAGAGCAGTATATTATAATTTCAAAAAAATATTATGTGGATTTTTTATTGGGAGTTAAAAAATCAAAACATAGTAAAGTGTTGAGTTTGGCACTGTCAATCAGCTGGGAAAAGCTGAATTCTCACTGTCAAGTATGCCAGAGTTGAGCAGAAAAATCAAATTTACTATGTTTTTTACATATAAAACTTGCTTAAATTTAAAACAGGTTCAAAAGTCAACCCAAAAGCAAGGCAGTTTCATATACTCAAAAATAAAAAATACAACATAAGTTAAAAAAGTAAAGAGTAGGAAGGTGTTTATTAGTGATAATATTATGCTGTGAGGAGCTGGGAGTGACTTATTTACCATAGTGTTGGTTAAAACGTTAAGAAGCTCTCTGTACTAATCCTAAAGTTAAAGTGTTGAGTGGATGGGTGTTGAGTGGCGCTCATAGTGTGTCACTTATTAATTTAGCCTTAATTCCAAGCCTTTGATTAGTTAAATCCAAAACCAATTGTGTAGCAAGTGAATAGAGTTAAACACAGGGGGAGTTGAGTTTCTGTTTTTTATAAATTACATATTAAATCTCTTAATAAATTGGGCTTAATTTATGTGTCACCACTTAATTCACAAACCCAAAAATGACATAATGAAAAACAAGTGGGGTATTTGATTAATGTCTATACCACTAAATCTAATATAGTGGTGCTTGGGAGCTTAATCAACAACTATGGACACTGATAATAAAAATATAATAGTAAATAATAAAATTTATATAAGTGCATATGTGTTTTATTAATAAAATTAGGATTTGACTTAAAAAGTGTTGAACCAACCACTTTTTGTTTTAGAGTGTCAAACACATGTTTTTCATTTCTATTAGTAAATTTACTTATAAATTATCCCATAAATCTGTCTTTTAGCTAACCAAATTATTAAACATAGTCAAATTCAAGTAAATTTAATCTTGGTTTTTGGTTTCAAACCCCTATATTACTAGTAAAAATTAGCTTAGAATCAGTTAAGCCAAAAATACTAATAGATTCACATATGTGGCACTTGACTCCCTGGTACTCAACAAAGTGTCAAGTACCAGGGAGTCAAACTTAACACAGTTGATGACAAATTGGCCTTCTCTTCCTGGAAGCCATTAACCTTATTTTTGACTTCACCAAATTTTGGTAAATGAATGTCAGGTCAATTCCATTTTCCTTGACCACTTGTTATAGCTTAGTCAGGTGGCGTAAAGTTCCAAGATGTCACAGTTAATTATTGTGCTCAATGAGGAGGGGGTTGTCACAGAAGGTTGGTTGTGGCCTGTCAGTGGAAGTGCTGTCAGGCGTTGACATAAAATTGTAACTTCTTGGACCAGATTGCAGATTACTGGCCCATTCTCTCTGACATGGGTTGCTATAGTGGCAATCTAGTTGGAGTCTATTCCTTGGTATCAAAGTGTTTGGATTGCCTGGTGCGGTACAATTGAGTTCAGGCATGTTCTATTGCCTTGGATCAGGGAATGATACTATTTTGTACCATTACAACATCTGAAAGCTGTTTGCTTATCAACTCAAAAATGGCAGATATGTTGGCATATAAAAGTTATAAAAATTTCTGTTGATTTAATACCAGGGTGCCTTGAACTTGTACTAGGCTCTGGAGACGCCCCAGATGTACCTAATTATGATAGATGGCCAGGTGAGAAAAACACAGGATTTAGTCTTTACCATGTTTGGTAATACAGAGGTCCTTGTGTAATTAATCAAGGCTTATCAAGCTTATATTCTGGAATATATTCATAGAAAATTTGTCTGAAGGGTGTTGGGTTGCTAGAAGTTGAGACTGTTGTCTACTATCATCTGCTCTATTATTCATTCTAGACATAGTCAGCCAGATGGCTTCTTCTGAAGGGCTTGTATTAGTATCCACCTCCATTGGGGCAGGTACTGTTAACAACATAGGGCTTCTATTGCCTAACATCAGAGGACAAGGGACATCTTCCATGAACTGGCAAAGCTGAGTGATATCACAGGGGAGATTGAGGTGAGTGTTAGGGTTGCCTCAAGAAAGCTCTCCCTCCATCAAAAAGGGATCACAAGGGTTAGAGGGACCAGCAGCAGGTTCAAAAATTGCCATGAGCGCCAAAATGTCATAAATTAGACTGTTTGGTAATCCTGAGTGAGAGTTAGTCCCTTAGTAAAGTTCTATCACTATACCTTAAAGAAGGGTAAATAAATTCTGGTAGTAATTGAACAATATGTGAGGGTAAAAACTTATCATTTATTTATATAAAAACCAAGTATATATAGTTATGAGATGAGTAATAAGTAGAAGGGTAAATGCGGGGCTTTGGCATTGCTTAGCATCAGTATTAATATTGGGCATCAATATTAATATTAGTTATTTACTTTAACCCAGATTTATAGATCAAATGATTGATTGGGTTATTGTTTTAACCTTTATTTAGCATTCCGGACTCAGAGATTGAGGGTGCACTTTGAATCTAGAATTAATGGCCTTGATATTTACCAATTACCCAGAGCCTTCAAACTGTGGCATTTCCCAGGACAATAGAAGCTGAATCTATAATTTACTGGTGTCCACTAGTTTTCACTTGTTTGATTGAATGATTGTCTAATGCATAAGTGGATTAAGATCTGACTTCTAATTCAATGCCAATCAAATTTATTTTCCCTCAGCATATTTGCAATACACTGGATGTAAAATTAGAGCACATTTAGCCCCAAAAGTTTAACTTTTTAAATAAAATTTATTAAAAGCTTTATCCAACAATATCTTAAAAATGGTTTTGAATGGACCCCAGTTTATTGGATAGGAAGATATTTTATCAAATATTTTTCCATCAGATTTTCTATCAAATTTGAACCAACTATTTTTCTCTTCATATGTAAAATATTCAACTTTAAAATAAAACAAAAGATTAAATATACTCTATTTACTAATAAAAGCTATTCTTTAAACATATAACTATTTTTAATTCTATTTTTTGTCTTTATGAGACTTGATTTTAAGTCTTCACCATATAAAAATCTAATTAAATTAAATCAACTGCCATAAAATAAAATGAAAGTATTAAAAGTTGTAAACAATAATTTTTATAGGGCATAATTTCCTTATTTTTGAAATTTTTTATTTTTTACAGGTGCAAAGTTAAATATTTTACATATGAAGAAAAAAAAAGCTAGTTCAAATTTGACAGAAAATCTGTCAGCAGAAAAAAAAATTGTAAGAATATCTACCTTCCCCAGTTTATTTTAGTTAATTATAGCTAAACACTTTTTATTTAGATTTATAAAGATATATTATCAGCCAAAAAATAGCTTGCATGATGTCAGAAATTGTGCCATTAATGCTATTTCAATATGGCCTTTGAATAGTGATAAATGCAAAGATTTGGTTGGTTTTGCTTTTGACTTCAGAAATTCATTGCCTTCTGTAAAAGGTCTGTTCCAATGTCCATCCATTCCAGATTACCATACCAGCCCTCAATTGATCCTGGTATGACTTCACCCCAACATGACCCCCTCTGCCACTCTGTCTACCTAATGAATGATCATCAACCCTTGTCTACTATTTAAGTAGAATCTTTTCTCCTAATAAAGACAAGTTTATCCACATTTGTGTTGGCTTTAATATTCTTCAAACTTTCTCCTTTCCTTTTTGCCAAAAGGAATTTCTCATCTTGTATTCCAGGAAATTAAGGTATGTGCCCTTAATCTTGTCCTGAATGCTAACCCAAGGCTAGCTTTTAACCTCAAATCTTTTGTTATAAAGATTTTTTGCCGTGTCCTTCTGGATGTTGTCCCCAGGATCCAAACACAACAAAATGGTGCTCACTACAGAGGCTACAAGCCCTTTGGTTACCTTGTTCCCATGTGCATTCTCTGGTCCTTCCCCCTTTGTTTCTGAAGTACTATAGCAACCTAAAGTTTCTAGTCCTCCTCTAGAAGAAGATGTCACTGATGCCCCTCAACTCCCATGGTATTGGTGGTGTCCCCCAGGCCCACTTGGCCCCTCTTTCAGCTTTCTCACTCAACTATGAGCAAGCTTGTGTTGCTGCCTGCTCCCTCCTCTACACAGGCACTGTGGCCCTGCACACTATTCCTGGTCTCTGTCCTGGGTATGCTTCAGAAGATCTGTATTCCTTCCTTTTGGACTTTGGTCTTCCCCCCAAGCTGATGGAATCAATGGAGACTATTGGTGTGTTGGTTAACCAATTCATTCAACCTGTGCTAGTCCATCATCAGTTGACATTGGGGTCGCAAAATCAGCTCTTGACTGCTGTAGCCACCGCTGTTTCCAACAATCATGCACAAAATATGGCTTATCAAGAATGGTCCCATAGTCTATTTGCTTGCATTTCAGATAACCAGCGCAACTTGCTAGCTTCACAAAAATATTTGACCTTGTCCCTAAACTCTCTTTGCGCCTTGCTCCCTGGTTATATAAAGGATCAACTGTGCAAACTGTATGATCATCAAGCTACCTGCTGTGGCCAGCTAGAGTCAACTCTTCTAAAGTATTGTCAAGTCTTTGAGACCTTAGTCACCAGACTCAATCAGTTTTTAGAGCATGTTGATTCTCAGCTCAAGTTGGTTGGGGCCCACGTCAATAATTGGGGTCAGTGTCTGCACTTACAGTATGGTCTGGATAAGGCCAAGTTAGGAAACACTCTGTGTCAGGTTCAAAACTACATTGGCAATAGAGTGGCTTCCCTTGAAGTGACTCTGCCTGCTCCTTCAGTTGATGGCCTGTTCACCTTTGAAGCTAAGGTGTGGGACGCCATAGCCAAACTCAAAGCCACTACTCAGCGTCAAGCCTTTGTCCCAAACCCTCTATCTTCTGAGCCTACGCCTGATCCTTGCATTGCCATGCTAACAGACCAATAGCTACTTTGCAAGGCAAGATTGAGTATTTGAGACAATGCCTCTCCAAACCTGATGGTTCTTCCTCTGGATCTGATGGCAAAGGGGAGGCTGAGGTCACTGGTACCCTTTACCCACCCTGATCATGGGTGTTGCCCTGGACTGGAAGGCCAATCCCACGTCAACTATGCTCTTGCCTTGGATCATTTATCAGCAGTAACAAATGATGTTGCAGATTAACAAGATGCTCTAGAGCGTGAGGTGCAGAACCTCTCTCACCTAACAGAAACAATAAATGGACAAGTTACCTCCCTGGCTGCTCAAACAACTTCTCTGGTCACTTGTATCAATGGAGTTGCAGGCACATTGGCAGTCCAACAAATCAAAATCAATGAATTTGGATCTGCTGCCACTACCACCCAGGATGCCAGTGGACAGAACAGCTCTACCCTAGATACCCTAGAAGAGAGCCTTTGACTTCTCTGGGCTAGACAACCTGCTACTGAATCTGAGTTTGAGGGGAATCCACACATCAATGTTCTCAACCCGGGTGACAACAGCCAATCCACTTCCTTGTCCATTGACCTAAACTACAAGCTAATCTTCAAGCAGGTACTTTATCCTAAAACCTCTACCATTGTGGCCTTTCTGAAAATCACAAGACTGCAATGCGTAGGGCTACTGAAAAGCTTAAAAAGGAGCACATTCTTACCTGCCTTCATCCTATTTTTTCAAGAAGTTGTGGTCCCCAAGCTTCCATCCATTGTCACCTGGGAAGACATGAAACGCCTCCTTATTGAAGAATTTGGAGGAGATCTCAGCTTGGAGGTTAAGAAAGATGCATTTATGCACATTGATTTTAAGTCCAAGGAAACCCTGGCTGAGTTTGCTGACTGCTTCTATATTGAAGGGCAACAGTTAATCACTAGTCAACAGTTAACCCCTGTGAAGCCTATACAGCATGTTTGAACGCTTTGAAGGTGAATCAGATTCTGTGCCTGCACTTTAAGGCACACAAAGCTTCTCTTACGTACATGAAGAGTATTAATACCCTCTTGCAAGACATGCATTTGACCCACAGGGGTACTGTTGTTTGTGAAAACAAGGCCAGCAACTCTGGGATCACCTCCTGTACTCTGCGCATTATGACTTTGGGCTCAGGTGTACAGCCTAAGAGGCAAGGATGTCATAACTGCGGTCAAATATGGCACCACTTGCGTACCTGCACTAATCCCTGGGTAGAAGGTTGTGACCCTAAGGAACAGGCGGGAAAAGAGAGGTCAGCTTAGAGGCGGAGACACTCTCTGCTGATCAATCTCCTCCTGATCCTCCCTCTGACAAGGAATCTCCCCTTTCCTCTGGTCCAACTATCCTTCATTTGTTTCATGATCTTTCCAGTGATTTTGAGCCTGAAGATTCTGACTGCAATGAATCAGATAGTTATGGCTACTCTGTTCTGGATGTCCTGGAAACTGTTTCTGTCCCTTACAAGCTTTGCTCAGAGAAAACTACCACTACCTCTTGCACACCTTCAGTTGAAGCCAAGGCTATAGTGGCTTGTTCCTACATGGCACAGGCTCATCAACCACCTGTCTTGGCAGACTCTTCTGAAGAAGCCACCAAGCTAGCTGAAGCCCTCTTTCAGAACGTGACTGTATCTCTCCCCTTTCAGACTGTGTATAAGGAAATTCCTGCCTTAAAATGCATGTTAGCTAAATGGGAGAAGGAGCTAGAAGCTGCGCAGAATTCGTTGGCTGTCTTGCCCCCCTTTTGGAAAGATACTACTTGTGTGGAAGTATTGATCCAAAAGGTTAAAATCAAAGCCATTCCAGACACAGGTTCTCCAGTCAACGTGGGCCATCCAAGCTAATGAAGAAGCTTAACCTGGCTCCTGACCTCAACTACACTCAATCATATGGTACTGCTGGCATGACTCAAACCCAAGCCATCAATGCCTACTCTGCTCTGTCAATGAGGTTTGGTAAACTCCTCATTGTATCTCCTGCTGTTGTCCTAGAGAACAAAGGCTATGATCTCCTGGTTGGCACACAATTCCTTCACAAATATAATGGGATTGTAAACCTTTGAGATGGATACCTTTTGCTCTTAGGATATGAGGTCCCTTTGATTTTTGAAGAACCTCTGCGCCTACCAGGCAAACGTCTTAAGAATTGTGTGCTTGAGTACCCCACGGGTATCTTATCACTCAAGTATAGAACTCACTCCTCCAATATGTGTTTCCCTCCTCCTTCCTGTCCCACAGAGGAAGGTGTGCCTCTCCTTGTCCCCACAGCTATTACCATCCCTCCAGGCTCCCAAGTGATTATAGACTCTCAGATATCTTATAAAATGCCTGAGAAATTATTCTTGGAATTGTACTCTCCTGAGTCTCTCAGCTGCAAAGAGCCTTGATTATGCCCAGATCTTAGACCAAACCCATAAGGTGCCTTTGCAGTTGCTTCTAGCTAACCTGACTGCTTTGCCTATGCAAGTATTGCAGGGACAAGTTGTAGGGCACAGCCACATATTAGGGGCAGAACAGGTGGCGTCCCTCTACCCTTTTGGAACCTTCAGCAACTTTGATCTCCCTGAAGAAAACCCTCAGGTTCTCTCCCTGTTCACAGCTTCTGACTTCCCTCAATTGTTGCCCATTCAACAAAAAGATGTGCTGGATCTACTTGACCAGTTTAGTGATATCTTTGCCTCTGGACCTACAGACTATGGCCTAGTCAAAGGAGTCATTTATCAGATCAATGCTAGCAATGCACTTCCTTTTTGTGCCAAGCCATATCGCTTTAGTAGGGTAGAGGATGCCCAGGTTTCCAAGGAGCTTAAAAAACTCTTGGATGCTGGACTCTTGGCTCCCTCTCAAAACCTGTGGGCCTCCCCCTTATTGATTATTAAGAAAAAAGATGGGGGCCACCTCATTGTGATGGATTAATGCCGCCTAAACCTGCTCACAAAGAAGGACTCATACCCCTTGCTTATAATTGATGATGCTCTCAGATGACTGGGCAGTTCAAAATTCTTCTCTGCTATGAAAGATAGCTTCTGGATACTGGCAGGTTAACTTGTCACCAGAAGACTGAAAAAAGGCTGCTCTCATCACCTCCAAGGGGCTCTATGAACCTACTCAAATGCCCCAAGGACTCTGCAATGCCTCAACTACATTTCAAAGGGCTATGGATTCCATCCTATGAGAACTAAAGCTCTCTTGTGTCCTTGTAATCTTGATTATATCACCGTGCTCAGCGCCACCTTTACCAACCACTTAGAACACCTCAAGGCTGTCTTCATTAAGATTCAAGAAGCTGGCTTGAAACTCAAACCCTCCAAGGGCTCCTTCTTTAAAGAGCAACTCAAATTCCTGGTTCATGAGGTCACTCAAACAGGAATCCGCCCCAGGAATACTAAGGTGGAAGCCATTGACAAGATGCTGCCTCCCACAAATCTACAGGAGGTCCAAGTATTTCTTTGTATGATGGGGTACTATTGACAGTTCATCCCTGACTTTGCTGAATTGAGTGAACCCCTTGTCCAGCTCCTTTGCAATATCCCCTTTGAGTGGACTGACAGTCAGCAGCAATTGTTTAAAGCGCTGAAGGCCAAGCTCAAAGAGGCCCTATCCTAGTCTATCCCAATTATAATAAAGAGTTTATCTTGTACACTGACGCAAGCAGAGTAGCTGTCGGTGCCATCTTAGCCCAGCTTGACAACAAAGGCCTGGATAGACCAGTGGCCTATTCTTCCCGGGTCCTCAACAAGCACGAGAATAACTATAGCGTCACTGAGAGGGAATGCCTGGCAGTGTAGCATGCTATAAAGCAATTCAGGCACTAAATTTACAGAACCCACTTCCCTGTGGTCACAGACCACTCCTTCCTTAAATGGCTGCAGCAACTAAAGGAACCCAAGAATCAATTAGCATGTTGGGCTCTTGTGATGGTCCACATGTTTGGTGGTTTGCAGGTGGGGCTTATGTTGATCAAGTGGAAGTTTAGTGACTTCTGTTGAAGAAGCAGCTTTAGGACTGGTCTGAGCTGTTGGAGACTGAAATAAGCTGGCTGAAGGATCATAAGATGATGAAGAACTAGTGGTCTGGAGAAATGAGGCAAGATTTTGCTGAATTGATTTGCCAAAGTGGGAAAATGCAGAATGTTTTGCCTTGGTTTAGTAGTAAACTCAAGAAGGAATGTGGATATAAGTGTAGGTAAGATATTTATTTATTAAGTTCCTAGGATAGATGAAAGTATGTTGCTATTAGAGCTGGATACAAAGTTGTTTTGGTAGGACGTTTTCCTTGGATTTTACTATATTTGTAAATATATGAGGAAAACGTCAAAGAGATCCAAAAAGAACAATTTAAATAGTATTTTACTATTTAAATGTGTTTAGGTTGAATGCAGGGAAGACTGGTGCCAGAATAATGAACTGGTTAACGCTTTGGTGCGTAAAGAGTTGTTGCTTTGAGCGGTTTGAGCTGTGGAAATTATTTTCCTAGTTGGATCCCGGTGAAACTTCAGAAGTGATCTATTTCTGTGCTCTACATTCATTGGCAACAGCGCCCATATCAACAATAATAATGTTGACAGTGGCCATGTTGACACTTTGTTGACATGGCCACTGTTGACTAAAAACTCTAAATCTCCTATGTTTTTTGCTAGTTGCGCTAGCTTAATTTTTTTTAAAAGTGTTCAGGGGTGCAAACCCAGAAAAGATGACAAAATTGTGGCCATCTCAACACAGTTTAATATTAAGCTTAATAAAAACTAAATTTAACCAGATTTTTCCTTTACTTTTACCAATAAAAATTAGTTTATTTTTTTATTTGTTTTCATGACGTAAAAGTGTCAATGTCAACACTTTTTAAGCATAACTTATTTTTAATAACAAAACTGAAACATCTACAGTAATAAGAACAAGTGCGCATTTAAAAATATTTTTTTATTGAATTATTATATTGAAAAAGACAGTGCACATACATTTAATTGTTGAAAGGTTCTTGTTATAAATATTTATGTGGCACTTATTACGGCTTTAATATATTAAGTGGATTGATGGCTAATGGTGATCCAATAATTTAAGTGTGAGTTACTATGTAAGTTACTATAGAATTTATTATTAAAAATAATTTTAACACTTGTGAATGTTGTTTATTTGCTTGTGATTATCTCCCAGGGTGGAGTTAAGCAAATTAGAGTGGCACAATTAAGCCTAGATTAATATGCCACCTCATATAAAGAATGTTGTAAGTGATGTTGTTGACACTTTACCCTTTTCAATATCTACCAACAACTTCTTAACAAATTCATATAAGTACAATGGTAAAATATCATATTACCACCCCCAAAATATAATTTTTAATAAAGAAATAAAGAACTTTGATACTTTTTTTTTACTTATTTTTATATGTTTTTTTAATTTTTATATGTGAACAAAAACACACAGAAAACGGTTAATTTTTGCTAGCCTGCTTAAATTTAATTAAGTGTACTATGAAAAAACATAGTAAATTTTCAAAAAAATGTTGACAGTGACAATGTTGTCAAAAATAATGTCTACAATTTTTGTAATCAACAGTGAGAATTCAGCTTTTTTTACTAATTGTCACTCATAATGTTGATGCTTTTCAGTTCTCACATATAAAAATAAATGTTTTACATAATAAAAACTTCTCATTTTTTGATATGTTGTATTTTGACTTTGCTCTTTTAAATTTTTTAATTTTTAAAATAAAATCTATATCTAAATATAATACTTTCACATAAATATCTTAACTTTTAATTTTTTATTTAAAACTATAATAAAAGAAAAACTATACAAGTATTTTTTAACTTTTAAATGCCAATAAAAGCCATCTAAGATTTACTTTTTGTATATTATGCTTTTTAAGTTGTTTTTTTGTTTTGTACATACATTCCTTTATTTTAAATCATTTTACTTGTCAAAACCGCAGGCTCAACCCGCCAGCAAGGTTCCAACCAAGCAGGTTTGTGACCTGCAATCCAATTATCCGGTCACTCAAAGCCAGACTAGGAAGTCAACTCAAATTACCAAATCCAACAACATGAACAGATGATGATCCTTTATGGTGGATACCTTGTTTTGGCGCTTGACTCATTACCAGGATCAAGCCACCCCCTCTTCCATCCAGCTGTGTGATCACCAATCATGTTCCTGTTATCCTTGATTCACATGAACTATATAATCACTATCTCACAATAAAGATTATTATCTATCTTCTAAATATTTTCCCCCATGTAACTCTGCTAAAACAGCACAGTTACAACATTGGTAGCACAGGTAGGTTCTCCATCCTACCTTATCTTGAAAAATTCTGCCTGTTGCCCACACACGCCGCAGCCAACAAATCCTTGACAGAATTATGTCTGGCCTCCCGCCCAACTGGACTCTGTACACTCCTGGTACCAAGATACCTGATGGTTTTGTCCTATACCAAAACACGGTAATCCCACTACCTGCCTTCAATGCCATGTCTGCACAAGGTTTCTTTCAGGCTCCCTCATTGATGCCGCAACCAGCCAACAAAACCACCATGCCTGCCTATGTAGCTCAAAGACTACAAAGCACTGCCTTGGAACCTTTTGCTGGGGCCAACAACAACAACGCCGCTGCATGGATCCAGTCTGCCCAGAGCAAGCTAGCTCAGATGGAATGCCCACAGCAATTTTGGATTACAGAAATTTCCATTTGCCTGACCCATGACGCTGGCACCTGGTGCAACAAGTGGCATGAAGAGCACACTGACAAGAACTGGGATACCTTTAAGCAAGACTTCCTGGCAAGATTTGTGCTTAAAGATACAGCGCTCATGATCATTTGCCAAGTGAAGAACCTGACCCAGACAGGCACCATAAAAGAACTCACCTGTGCCTACAAGGAACTCTGCCTTTGTGCACCATCCAACATGGCCTTTGACACCCCAGCCACACACCTCATGTACTACAACGCTCTCAAGTTGCACGTGATGAGACATGTAAACCTGGATCAAGTGACCAACCTGCAAAGCCTGTACCGTGAAGCGGAAAAAGCGGAACAGACATCCAACGCTCTGCACAAGGCACAAACTGGGAAACAAGAAAGACCCAAGGATTCCCATCCAAGCGGGCGCTCTGCTTGACCACCTCCTGGAGGCAACAGGAACAACGCCAACCACAAACCCACGGGTTCTAATGGGCATGGAAATGGAAACAATGGCCAGTCAAACCGTACTCATTTCTGTGTCACCGCCACACAAGGCAACCAAGATGAGGGAAAAGCCCAGGGAGAGCACTAAGCAAGCCAAGCTCTCCCCACGCAACTCCTGACTTGCCCAACAATGAATACCAACCCAAGGACGTGGACCAATGCCCAATGATCCAGGTGCCCTCAGAGGACCCAGTACTGTACACCATTGCCAGACATCCCAATAAATTGATGTCCTATCCTTTCTGCTTTTGCAGTTACACAGGCTCAGCACTCCTGGACTCAGGCGCAGACCAAACCTTAGTCAACAGTAGCTTTGTGGATAAGTTCAAGCTGGCCACTAATCCTTTGCGGATTAAAAATGTGGTCCTGGCTGATGAACACCACATTGCCGTGACAAAGGAAACTGCCCCCTTCTCTGTCATGCTTGAGAACCTTCACTCCACCATCCAAGGTCCCGTCATTGACTTTCCTAAGTTTGACATTGTACTGGGACTAGACTGGTTACAGAAGAACAACCCTCACATAGACTGGGCAACCTCAGTGTTGACCATCAAGCGTGAAGGCGTCAACCACCAGATCTACCCTGACTCTGTGGACCAACTGCTACGCAACCACGTCTTTGTATGTATCACAGAGACCCAGGACAAAAAGAAAGACCTGAAGTCAATTGACTGGGACTCCTGCCAGTACAAGATCATACACTTCAAAGACCACCAGGATACCTCCACGCCTCAGGACCGCAACATTGTGGCCCGCCATCCAGAAATCTTTAAGGAAGCGTTACCTGGGCTGCCCCCTGAGAAGCATATTCAGCACTCTATCCAACTCAAGGGGGCTGTACCCAAGGCGCGCCCCATCTACAGGCTGACCCCAAATGAGGACAACACCTTATGCGCCTACCTCAAGGAGGCATTGGAAAAAGGACTTATCCGCCCCTCACAGTCTCCCTTTGGGGCCGCCGTATTCTTTGTGGCTAAAAAGGACGGTACCTTACGCCTGGTCACAGACTACCGCGCCCTAAACAAAGTTACCATTAAGAATTGTTACCCACTGCCACTGATTGACGACCTCTTTGATGCCTTGGGAGGAGCCACAGTCTTCTCCAAGATTGATCTAACTGCAGGCTACAATCAGATTTGTATCAAGGAGGAAGACATTCCCAAAACGGCCTTCTGCACTAAATACGGCTCCTACAAATGTGTGGTACTCAACTTTGGCATGACCAATGCCCCGTCCACCTTTGTAACCTTCATGAACAAAGTGTTTGCACCCCACATAGGCAAGCATGCCCTAGTGTACCTAGACAACATTATTGTCTACAGCCCCTTGGTGGAACAACACCACAAAGACCTGGAGGCAGTCTTTGCAACCTTGGCACAACACAAACTGTTGGCCAAGCCCTCCAAGTGCCAGTTCTTCTGTGAGCAACTACCCTTCTTGGGACACATAGTCTCAAAGGACGGCATCAAACCCAACAGTCAAAAGATACAGGCCATCTGCAAGATGCCACCACCCAAGGATAAGTTGGAACTCTGCACCTTCTTGGGAATGGTGGCCTATGTACAACGTTTCATACCTGACTGTGGCGTCTTGACTGCCCCCTTATCCGCCATAACAGGCGCCAAGTCTAAGTTTGTGTGGACCCCCCAACGTGACCTCTGTTTTAGACGCCTCAAAGAGAAGCTCACAACAGCTCCCATCCTGCAATACCCCAAACGTGACAGGGAATACCAAATGGAAACCAACGCCTCAGATGCATCCATTGGGGGAGTACTACAAATCAAAAATAGTGACAGTGACTTCCTGCCTGTAGCCTACAAATTGCAAAAATTGACAGATGGCAAGTGTCAATACCCTATCCACAACAAGGAACTGCTGGCTATTGTGCACTGCCTAGTCAAATGGCGTTGCTACCTAGAACGCCAGGAAGAATTCACAGCATTAACCAATCACAAGTCACTCATCTATTTCAAGACTCAAGCAAATCTATTGCGCCGCCAAGCGCAGTGGATGGAACTATTGGAGAGATTTAACATGCTCATCCAGTACAAGCCTGGGGCCAAGCTTGCCATGGCAGACGCCCTGTCCCGCCTGTATGTCTGTGCTTCAAGAGGAGAGAATGGGCTCAACCCAGACTGGCCTCTCTTAGTGCTACAAACAAAGGACAAAGGGTTCCCCCTGGCACAACCAACATAACCAAAGAAACAGTCATCAAGAATGAACACCTCTTTGCTGACGTATACAGGACTCTTCACAGAAAGATGACTGACGGCACAACCATTCCCTACATCCCCACACATCAGCAAGTTGACACTATCCTTTGCTATCACAGAGACCTTGGACATACCAAGAGCAGAAACCTATATGAGTTTCTAAAACATAAAGCCTGGTGGCCAACCTTATACCGCAATGTCCAGGAAGTTCTAGACCAATGTGAGGTGTGCAAAAAGTTTGCCAAAAGCAAAACCCCGCCAAAGTCAGTACTCCCCATCCGCACACAACTACCTTTCAAAGTATGGGCTCTTGACATTGTTGGTCCCATGCCAGGAAAACACAATGACAAGAAATACATCATCACCGCCATTGACTTTGCAACAAGATGGCCAGTAGCCCAAGCAGTGAAGGCACACACCGGCAATGATGTTTGACAATTTATTGGCAAAGAAATAATCAGCAAGTTTGGAAAGCCAGAACTCCTGATAACCAATGGAGGCAAAGAGTTGACCTCCAAAGACACCAATGTATACCTCACCAAGAATGGGGTCAAACACACCGTAACAACACCATACCACCCACAGGCCAATGGACGCGTAGAGCGGCTTAATGGTAGCCTTGTGCAAGCCTTAGCCAAACTCACCGCCAGGAGACCTGAAGACTGGTATAAGCAGCTACCAACTGCACTACTTGTGTGTCAAACCCAAGTGAACAGATCCACCAGAAAAAGCCCGTTTGAACTGGTATACAGCACACAGCCAAATATCATTCAAGCATTGACAGGACCTAAACTGGAAATTCCAAGTGAAGTCCCTCCACGCTCAGACCCTCAAGTAATAGAGGCTAAAACAGCAAGCAAACAGCCAAAGAGAATGAACGTCTGCAAAAGACATTTGTCCCCATCTGCAATAGACATGAAGTTGGGGACAAAGTATGGGTCATGAATGTTGACAAGAGCAAGTTACAACCTGAAAAAGTGGGGCCAGCAATCATTCTGAAGGTAAACAACAATAACACTTACCTTGTGCAAGGACTTGGAAAACGTAAGCAAGACAAGACCCTACACCATGATTGCCTACAACCCTGCAAAGCAAGACAGAAACAACAAGAAACCGCCCTGCCCGCCACAGAACAGCAACTAGTTCAATACAGCGCCTGGGCTCCTGACAACCTCCCTGACAACCTGCCCCCAGAGGAGGCCGACCTTCAGTCAGGGGGTGTCAAAACCGCAGGCTCAACCCGCCAGCAAGGTTCCAACCAAGCAGGTTTGTGACCTGCAATCCAATTATCTGGTCACTCAAAGCCAGACTAGGAAGTCAACTCAAATTACCAAATCCAACAACATGAACAGATGATGATCCTTTATGGTGGATACCTTGTTTTGGCGCTTGACTCATTACCAGGATCAAGCCACCCCCCTCTTCCATCCAGCTGTGTGATCACCAATCATGTTCCTGTTATCCTTGATTCACATGAACTATATAATCACTATCTCACAATAAAGATTATTATCTATCTTCTAAATATTTTTCCCTGTGTAACTCTGCTAAAACAGCACAGTTACAACATACTTATTATTTTAGGACAAGAACACTTCCAAACAGCCCAAAGGAACCAAGTGTCCCTCTAAGCCAACCAAATCTACCAAAAATAAGCCTGTCTCATCAAAGAAGGCCACCCCCAAACCATCCCCAGAGCCCTCACCAAAGCCCTCCCCTGAGCCCTCCCCTGAGAAGAGCCCTACTCACTCCACTTGGGGAAAGGAAACTTATGGCTCTCTTAAAGAGCACAGTTTTTACAACTCGGCTTCTGGTAAAGAGCCAACCAAGAAGAAGCAGCAAGGCAAAAAGACCCCTCCCAAAGATAAGTCTCCTGCACATGAGGAGCACCACAATAAGCCCCCTTCTGCTTCCCCACCCCCGCCGAACTCCCCCCTTCAAGCTCATCTGGGGATGATTCAAAGCCCTGCCCTGATTACTTCCCTGGCTTCTGCCATGCTCCTGCTGGCCCTTGGGACCCTCTGTTGGCCCACAACATCTGCAACGTTGACGGCAAATTCAAGGTTCCCTCTTCCTTGCCCAAATATTTCTCAATCATGAGTGTAAAGGGTGGGCCAGCTATGGTGGCCAATGGGTATATCTTCAGCTGCAACAATCAACCAGGGCTTCAAGAGCCGCCATTACACCTGTGAGGACCGCTCCTGCTCAGTGCGGCTCAACACTGAGCGCTGGGACCTGGTCCAAACCATCAAGGGAAAGCATACCTGCATCATGCCCAACACCGCCATAGCCCGCCTTCTCAAGTGGTATCTGGTGCAGGTGATGCCCACCTCCAAAGATCTTTCTGCCACCCAGCTGGCTGTGCTTGCTTGCAAGTACCTCTCCCTAACCAACTTGAAGAGGGTTCCAACTCACAATCAGTTGGTCAAGTTTGTAAGTGATAGGCATCAAGCCTCCAATCCCTTTGTCAAGAGTGCCACCAGCATCAAGGACCTTATCCTCACAGATGCCCTCAAGAAGACAGAGGATGGTGAGATGTTCCTGCCCCATGACAATGGGCAGGAAGTGGAGGATAGGATTGTAGCCTAAGCCACAACCCAAAACTTGGAGCAGCTGAACACTGCTACCACCTGGTTGTGTGACGGCACATTTGCTACTTGCCCCTCTCTCTTCAAGCAGCTTTGGGTCCTGCATGGGCAGTTTAATGACCAGGTCATCCCCCTTGTGTTCTTTCTCCTTCCTGGTTCCAAGACTGAAGTCTACACCAGAGCCTTCAAGATTGTCTGGGATGCTTTGAGCTCCCTTCCCACCAACCAGCTCCCCCCTCCCACTCACGCCACAAGGGCAAATCCCTCCTCTGCTGAGAAAGATGAGTCAACCATAGCCGCTGAGCAGCTAGCTCATGCGAGCTCACTTGGGCCAAAGGTTATCATAATGGACTTTGAGCAGGCTCAGTTCAGATCCTTCCAGGCTACCTTTGATGGAGAAGTCCAAGACTGCTTCTTCTATTTTAGGCAGACCCTTGTCAAGAATCTCAAGAGTGAGAAGGACCTTTTTGAGAAGTATCTTAACAATGGTAAGGGGAAGTGCCGCTTTGCCTTGACTCAGTTTGCTGCCTTGGCTTTTGTGCGCCTGGAGCATACTGGGCTTGGCTTTGAGGCCCTCCTGGAGGATGCTTATATCAAGAAGCACTCCACCATCTTCAAAGGCTACCTGGATTACTTTGAGCAGCAATGGGTGGGCAAGAAGGTGACTGCCCAGAGAGGTAAGAGCAGGGCCACTGCCCCTTGGAACTGTCAAGGCGCCTGCCTCAAGGGGGGATGAAGACCACCTCTAGCCTTGAGGTTTGGCATAAGCACCTGAAGGTGAAGTTTGGGACCAACCCCAAGTACAACAAATTCTTCTCTAAGCTACAAGAGGAGCAGGCCCTGACTGTCTCCAAGCTCTGCAACCTGGCCAACCGGGTGGCCCCCAAGAAGAGGAATTCCAAGGAGCAAGACTACCAGGAAGACGTGCAGAAGGTGGTCAAGAAAAAGTATAAGGTGGTGAAGATTAAAAAGTACCTTGAAGATGTCACCACTGCTCTTGCTGGTGGCTTTAATTAGCCAAATAAACTTTGCTTTGCTTTGCCTATATATTTTTTACTTTTAAATTTTAATTTTTTAATTTTTTTGGATATTAATAATTTTTAGGTATAAATGGTAAGTTTAAGATACAGTTTCAATGTGGTTTTGTAAGAAATATCTTATATTTTGTTAATTTATCTTTAAGGTATGAGATTTTTTCAGTTATGCTTATATAAAGTATAATAAATTAAAATTAGAAATTTTTATATTTTGTAGTTGTTATGATATATAAAATATCTTTAATTTTGTTTCATTGGATTTTTAATTTTTATGGGAACAAAAAATAATTTTATAATAAAGAGTGTAATTTACATAGTAAATTGAAAAATAATTTCTTATGTCTCCTTATTCTTATTACTTATGGTATTTTTTATTGCATTTTTGAACTCTCTGGGGTCATTTTAGTATAATAATGTATTTTAAAATAATTTTTTATTTTAAAAAATGTTCAGGGTAAAGTGTTTTGTTAATTAAAAAAGTATCAACATCCAGGAAATGACATTTAGTAAAACCGGGTTGTCACTTTACTATATTGTTGACATTAAAAGTGTCAACATGACCACTGTCAACATTTTTAGTGTTGACATGGGCGCTGTTGCCGTCAAAGGTGGTGCAGGAATTAGCTGAAATAGAAAGGCGCCTACCAAAAGGGGTTGCTGAAGAAAGAGCTATGCTAGGAATGGCTACAGTGACTAGGGACACTGAACCTCAGAGAAACCAAGCTAGGGGACATTTGGACACCACCAGAAGCTTTGATTGAAGAAGTGAGGGAGTATTTTGAGATTGTTGTCCTTTTCCAGATTCTGAAGGATGCTGGGTTTATGGGAGAAGAGGGCACTCTGCCAGGCATTGCTTTAAGCGACATTCACTGGTAAAATATGGGGAGGGAAAAGGGCGTCAGGGGTAGAGGCTGTGAGAGCTATTCCTGACAGAGCCTTGAGACTGCAAGGATTAGGAACTGGTGCCAATAGTGTGGTGGTCCCTGTCAAGATGGTTGCCCAGAAGATTGTCTGGAGCTATGGACTCAGACCTACAATTGAGTTGCCAGTTTGGAGAAGGTCTGGAGGGCTGGATCAGGTGCAGGGGAGGAGCAGGAATGAAGAAGAGACAGGGGAGGTCCCTGTCTCTGAAGATTGGACCAAGAGGCTCATGATTAAGGCACATGCAGGGGAGGTCCCTGAGCATGCAGAATCAGGGAGTTGGTGTCAGGATAGTGCTAGGATAGAGGAACTCTCTAAGCCTAGGGAAGGACCAGAAAGAGATCCAGAGGAGCCTCCCAGGATGGTGGATAATGGGACCACCTCATGGATTTCAGATGTGCGAATCTGAAAACACAATGATGGTGTGTTGCAATGGGAGCCAGTCAGGGTGCAGCTGGAGCTGGCACAGGAAGACGGGTTTTCATCCAGAAGACAGCTGGCACAGCACTTCACAGCTGCCTTGGTGGCCCAACCTTTTAGGTGGTCAGAACTGGGGTAATTATCCTGGATGTGTTAATAGGCAAAAAGAAGGCCAAGGCAATTTACAATCCAGGCTGTGTAGGAGTCGCAATATCAAAGCAGTTTGTCTGGAGGAATAAGCTGGTGACAGACAAGACTGTGATCATGACCATTCTTGGAGCTGAGGGAGCAAGCACTGTGGATCAAAGTGTCTTCAATCAAGTACAGGTGGAATGGGAGGAAACCTCAGTGAATCTGGCAGCTGTTGTACTTCCATTGGTTGGGTTTGATTGTCTCCTAGGGATGTCATGGATTTGAGTAGTTGGTGCAAATTCAGATGTCAACAAAGGTTGTATCTGGTATCAGGGAAAGGAATACACATATCAGTCCTTATCCATACCTGCCCTGGAGGGAAACACTAGACAGGTAGCCCTCTAGGCCTACAATCAAGCAGTGATCCCTCTACAAACGTTTGGAAAAATTGAGGTGGTCCCTTTCATCCAAGGACAGTTGGGAGGAATGTGGGTGGCAGTTCTAGCAGAGAACGTATTAGCAGAAGTCCCAATGTATCAGCCTAGCAGGATTACAGGGGAGGTGGACAATTGGAAATTTTGGAATGCCCAAAGCTCAGAAATTAGCATTGTGCCTGGACAAAGTATTGGCAAGTGGATACCTGCTGTAAAAGAAAGTTTTAAGCCCAATAAAGAGATAGCCCCCTATTCCTATTTCTTGTTGTCTTTCCTAGAGTTGACACATCTGATCCCAGCCGGGTGTCCCTTGGCAAATTAATTTGGTTTTCTTCTACACAAGTGAGATCAATGTTTCTTGGTGGATAAATATGATGTGGGTTGAACCAAACCAGAGTACAAAATCAAGCTCTTGATGGGAAAACCATACAAAGAATATGTGCCACAACAGTCTCCTGCTGCCATTGCCGCAATCAGAGAGGAAGTGAAGAAGATGATGGGAGCAGATCTGATTGAAGAAAGCTGTAGTCCCTACTCTGTGCCCATGTTATGTGTCCCAAAACCAGATGGGAACATTTTAGTGTGCATTGACTTCCGCATGATCAACAACAATGTGGTGAATGATGCATATCCTATGCATAGGATTGAGGATCAGCTGGGTGCCATGACGGGATGCTGGTACTTTACTACCCTGGACTTGACAAAGGGGTACCATCAATTGACAATTGCAAAGGAGTCACAAGAGATGACAGCTTTCAGTACGCCAGCTGTTCTCTACCAGTGGAAGGTCCTGCTGTTAGGAATGAAGACTTTTTGAGCTGTGTTTCAACAAGTGATGGGCCAAGTCTTTGAAGAATTGCAACCCAGGATAGTAGCGGTATACATTGACAATGTCACAGTCTTTTTTCCTACATTGAAGCAGCACACCAAAGATTTAGAGCAGGTGCTTGTGAGGATCTATTGAGCAGGGCTGAAGGTCAGTTATTCTAAGTGCAATCTGGAGCCGGAGGAGATACTGATGCTAGGGCATCACATTTCAGGGAATGGAATTTGTCTAAACAAGCAAAAGGTAGCAGCAATTGCACAGATAAAGACCCCAAGTACCATCAAAGGGGTGAAGTTGTTTATGGGAGCCCTCATGTTCTTTCAAAGGTTCATCCCAGATCTAGCAAGCCTTGCAGAACCGTTGTGGTTGCTATGTAGGAAAAGGACTTTGTTCATCTGGGGAGGAGCCCAGAAGAAGGCGTTTGAGGTGCTTAAGAAGAGATTAATGGAGGCACCAGTGCTTAGGTTGCTGAAATGGGATCTTCCTTTCACAATAGAGACTGATGCAAGCGGAATTGGTTTGGGTGCTCTGTTAACACAGACAGAGGATGACCAGGTGTGGCCAGTTGCCTATGTGTCAAGAATTCTGCATGATGTTGAGACAAGATATTCTGCCACTGAGAGAGAAGGATTGGCCGTGGTTTGGGCGGTGGACAAATTCAAGTCATATGTAATGGGATTGCCGTTTATAGTAGTGATCAATCATGCCCCATTGAAAGCCTTGAGGACCAAGGCAAACCTGGTGGGACGCCTGTTGAGATATGCAGAGAGGTTGGCTTCTTACGACTACAACATGGTGTATTGGCAGGGGAAGGACAATGTGGTGGCTAACCTACTGTTCAGAGCCATGGTGGGTGTTCAGGGGGAAGACCCCAAAGATGTAGAGGGCCAAGCAGAAGCTTTACGCCAGAACAAGCAGTTCATTGTACCCAGATACCGAGAACAGGTGGTTCAAGACATTCACGTCCGGTTTGGTGGGCATTTCTGGTTTCAGAAGTTGATGGGAGTGGTGCAAAGCAGATACTACTGGCCAAAGTTATACCAAACAGTAGAGAAGGTGCCGAAAAAACGCCTGCAGTGCGCAAGATACTCCATGGGTGTCAGGAAGTATCTTTTGCAACCCATGGAAGCGTTGTACCCATTTTAGAAGGTGGCTTTAGATAAAGGCCATGTTACAATGGCAAGTGGAAAAAAGGAGTATTTATTGGTGGCAGTGGATCTCTTCACAAAGTGGATTGAGGTGAAGGCAGTACAACGCAAGAATGAGTAACAAATTGCTACATTCATTGAGGAGTGCCTAATCCTAAGACATGGGTGCCCAGAGAGGATTTTATCAGATTAGGGGCT
Source organism: Entomophthora muscae (assembly GCA_014839935.2). Classification (NCBI taxonomy): domain Eukaryota; kingdom Fungi; phylum Entomophthoromycota; class Entomophthoromycetes; order Entomophthorales; family Entomophthoraceae; genus Entomophthora; species Entomophthora muscae. The sequence continues at coordinate 229,566 of QTSX02007228.1, forward strand.
GCCCTACGCTAGCCAGGAGGTGAAGGAGATGTGTGAAAAATGGAATGTGCCACATAGCTTTGCATCTATCTATCACCCAGAGTCCAACAGGTTGGTAGAGAGGACAATAGGAACCCTGAAGAGGGCCACAGAGAGGATTGCAGAAGGAGCTTTGACAAATTGGAGAACACATATGGCCCATGCAGTGATGGTGTACCAATTGATGCCCCATGCAAGAGCTTGTTTTAGTCCTTTTAAGATGTTGTATGGAAGAGAGGTGCTGCTCAGTGATTAAGTGGGGCACTCTAGCTAACAGACATGGGAGGATCATGCAGAGACTGTGGAGGCTCACACAAAGCTGATTTGGGAGGTGTATGCTCAAGCAAGAGAGAAGGCGCGGCAGGTGCAGTTTATACACCAGTCCAAATGGAATGTGCAAAACAGGTTCAGGATGAACCCAATGTTCAAGGAAGGAGATCTGGTATGGTTTGACCATTGCAGGCTGTTGAAAACCACATGACGTGGGTTGAAGAGGTGGATTAGTCCTTTTTAGATAAGTGGTGTATCCCCAGGGCCCAATTTCCAGTTGAGGGGAATTGGCAAGAAGATGGGTCACAAACTGGAAAGAGTTCACCCACAGTTCTTGAAGCGGTTTGAAGGCCAAATGCCCTTGTTCCTGGGTTAGTTTGAGAAGATAGAAGCTATCTTAGGGAGGAGCTATATGGTGATCCACATGTGTATAGTTTTACAGGAAAGGGTTGATTTGGCTTCAAATAAAGATAATATGCTGAAGAGTAACAATGTGTGGTTAGCTGATGACGCTGTGAGCTAGTAGGTAACATAGGACTACTAGGGGTAAGTAAGGTGAGCCTAGTAGGCAACATGGTCTACTAGGGTAAGTAAGGCCTGCCTGGTAGGTAACATAGGACTACCAGAGGCAGATGTTGCCTCCGCCCAGCAGAAGAAATTGGCTGCTTTGGGATATAGTGCTTCACCTTGCAGGGAACTGTGGCTGCAGAAGGGTGAAGACTGAAATAGCAAGCAGGGGACTTTGTCTGTCTGGGGGAGTAGGTTTTGGACCCCTGGCGGGTAATGCAGGCTACCAGGGGGGAAGAGCTCTAAGGCTCTACATACCCTGATACATTTACAGGAGGTCTGTGAGCAAGCATCCTACCTAATAGACTGGTAGGGTGTCCTTGTTTATGCCCCTATGGGAGCTTTGGGGGAAAACCCAAAGTGAGCATTGGAGGGTATAGATTTGCTTGGAGGTGTCACCAAGGCAGTTTGCTTGGGGAAGCAGCTGCAGAACTTGGTGTTATCAGGCCTCTGAAAGTAGAGCTGATTACTCTGCAACTGAAAGCCTAGACTTAATCACCTGGGTGAGTAAAGACAACACATAGAAACTGATCTATGGTTGAATGGCCTAAGTGGAGTGCCACTTGCAAGGGCCCAGTCAAACACCAGTTCAATGTAGACTCATGCCTGGGTCTACAAGTTCTGGTAACGGGGACTGAGATAAAGAACCAAGGTGCTTCACGGAATTAACAGAGAAGGCTAGTGAGAGGGACTGTTTGATCACAGTGAAGGCTAGTTGACGGACTGTTGATTCATATTGAATTGTGGGAACCAAGATGGTTCATTGTGCAGAGGGAACTAAGGAGGTTCCTAGTGAGGATTTGTTGAGGGACTGGTTGAGGATAAGCTGAAGGTCCAGAAGATTATGATGCAGGACTGGCTGATCATGATGCAGGTGACCAAAGGACCAGAAGATTGTGTTGCAGGAGTAGCCAGAGGACTGATGAAGTTAATGGACTGATGACAGGTTAGCTGAAGAGCTAAGAAGATGTGAGTGTAGAACCAGGAGATAACCTGGAGGAACTAGCCAGACTGGATACAGAGGCTGGAAGAGCTGATTTTATGTCTTTTGAGAGGAAAATGGATAAAAAGAAGCAGTTAAATAATAATACTGCCTTATTATGGTTAAAAGAGGATTAAATATCATAAAATTAAAAAGAAAGAGGAGGAAAAATGATCTACAGTGTGTTAAAACTGTAAATTTATTAAAAGGAGAATTGAGTAAGAAGGGAGCCAGAAAGAGGCCGGAAATTGGACAGAGAAACTGTAAGGGCAAAAGAGAAAATTTTGCCAAGAACAACTAGGAGAGGCAAGAGGACAAGCAGCAAGCTGGTTCAAAGTCGTGAAACGTTAAGAGAAATACAAGAAACATTGTAAAATTGAGGGGTCAAAATTTGCCTAAGTAAAACATATGCAGAAGCGCTCAAGATTTGCTGGGGAAACGTGACAGGAATCACAGCAAAACTGTTCAAAACGCAGAGCAGTTGTTTACCTGGAGCAAGACAGCCTTGGGTTCAAACCAGGGTCAAGAGCAAGTCATCCGGAGACCCTTTTTGGCAAAACCGGTGAATTGAGGCGTATGATTGGCTATGAGCCAAAGTCTGTTTGATCAGTGTTTTAAGGGCTTTAACTTAAGAGTTAGGGCCTAAAAAATGAGAAGCAGAAGCGGAAAATTCAGGGCTTTCATTGGCTGAAGTAAGTTTTGAAGTCTAATATATTGTAGAGAGAAAGAAACAGGATAATTTAAGCTCTTGAAAACCAGAGTTCTAAGACAGGTTTTTGGTCTGAAACAAGGAGCTATAAAAGGGGGAGCTATCTGAGACTCTTAAGGAACTGTATAAAGTGGATTACAAAGGCCACAAGAGCTCAGAAGGAGCCAAAGACCAAGAGAAGGAAGCCTGAGCTGGAACAGACTGCAGAAGCCCAAGTCCAAAGCGCAGGAGCCTAAGACTGAGGTGCAGAAGCACAAGACCAAAATACAGGAGCCCAAGATAAAGGAGCAGAAGCCAAAGACCAAGTATAAGGAGTCCAAGAGATTGTTGAAGGACTCCAAATATTGGCACAAACCCTCATTGATACCTATACTAAGACCATATATCAGAAGGTTTCTAAGGGGATCTCCCTTCTGACTGTGAATAAAAATCCTATTACAGCCCCTACCCAAATTTCCCATGATAAAAGGATATAAGCTCTATGAGTCAATTACCCCACATTTTCTATCCTAGCCCAGGGGACAAGGAATTCTATTGCCTAGGGTGCAGGAAGTTTGCCTCTAGTAAGTCTGCCCAGGAGGAGTGGGAAAAGGTGACTAGGCATCTTGAAATGACAGATAGAGGAAGGGAGTTTATTGGGGGAGAACTTGCTAGACTATTACAGTATTGATATTGGCCTACAGAAGGGCTAGCACCTGCTGAAGTACAAGTGTATGGTGGAGATGCTTGCCTGGTAATTGGGAAGGTACTGGAAGAGTTTGCTCTTATGCAGGCCAAGTATAAGCTCCTAACCAACCACTCACCACTGTTGGGGAATGACAACTCCTCCAAGCCTGTCCCTGGCTATGACCCAGGACACACTTTGGGGACTGGTGACCAGGAACCCCACAGCTCTGTGATTACAAGGATACAATTTCACTGTGGTACATTGCCTTGGTGCACAACATCAGAACACTGATGGTTTGTCCAGGATGCCCATATTAGCCATCCATCCTGTGGACGCTGATTTTCTATACAACTTAATAGGGTATCCTGACTCCTGGACCACTAAGCCAGAAGACATTCAATTGGCACTGCAGACCCTATCTAAGGACACGTTGATTTGAGATAGACAACTCTTCAAGAGAGTCAACAACGCCTATCTACCCTAAGTTTGCCCCAGTATGAGAATAGCCATCATCCTCCAAGCTCACAAGATACTGGGCATGGAGGCATAGCAAAAACTCATGACTGGTTGTGCAAAATCTTCTATTGGGAAAACATGCGCCTCCTAATCCCTGGTGTCCTTGAATCATGTCATTTGTGCCAGCTCCAACAACCTCAAACTTCTCAACACCAATTCAAGCTCATCCCCCCTAAGCATGCTTTCCACACTGTGAGTATTGATGCTGTTGGGCCTTTCCCTTGGTCTAGGTCTGGGTGCTTATTTATCTTAGTTGCCGTAGATCATTTTAGCAAATGGGTTAAAGCCAGAGCTACAAAAGATATGACTGCTAAGACCACTGCTAATTTCTTGCTACAATATATCTTCTATTGACATGGCTGCCCTCAAGTCCTGCTTTCTGACAATGGCACCAATTTTAATGCTTGCCTCATCATGTCTATTGTTGAGGCTATGAATACCCACCAATCTTTCTCTGCACTGTATAACCCGTCAACAAATGGAACTGTTGACCAAGCAAATTCCTCCCTGGTGTCCATAATGAAGAAACTCACCCTCTCTGATGCCGCCAATTGGGATATGTTTCTCCCTGCTTCCCTCTTTGCTTATCAACTCAGCAGACACCAAATGACTGGCCAACCTCCCTTTGCCATTCTGTACGGGCGTGAAGCCACAACTCCCTAAATCTTGGGGCCCCCTTTGATTGAAGTTGATGTGTCTGACAATCCTGAAGCCCATGTCAAGGACTTAATAAATTATATCATCAACATTCAGGCAACAGCATATTCAACTGCCTATAAGGTCAAGACTTTAGAGCTCTCACTATCTAATGCTTCTTGGGCCCCCCTCCATGAGTATCAGGTAGGTGACTTGGTTCTATATTACCATAATTGTACTGGAGGCAGAGCTCATAAGCTTGACTCCCTATGGGTTGGGCCTTGTGAAGTCACTTAAAGAAGGGCGTTGAATATACTGTGAAATTGCTATCCTCTGGACGTCTTTTTGCCCAAGTTCATTCCAAATTTCTCCACAAATATCAACTCCCTGTGTCCAATCTTGAGGGGGGAGATACCAGAAATTGCGCCATTAATGCTATTTTAATATGGCCTTTGAATAGTGATAAATGCAAAGATTTGGTTGGTTTTGCTTTTGACTTCAGAAATTCCTTTCCTTCTGTAAATAGATCTGTTCCAATGTCCACCCATTCCAAATTACCATACCAGCCCTTGATTGATCCTGATATGACTTCACCCCAACGTGACCCCCTCTGCCACTCTGTCTACCTAATGAGTGATCATCAACCCTTGTCTACTACTTAAGTAGAATCATTTCTCCTAATAAAGACAAGTTTATCCACATTTGTGTTGGCTTTAATATTCTTCAAGCTTTTTCCTTTCCTTTTTGCCAAAAGGAATTTTTCATCTTGTATTCCAGGAAATTAAGATATGTGCCTTTAATCTTGCTCTGAAGGCTAACCCAAGGCTAGCTTCAAACCTCAAATCTTTTGTTATAAAGATTTCCCGCAGTGTCCTTCTGGATGCCGTCCCCATGAGCCAAACACAACACATGAGATTACATAATTATTATTGGTCACAATACAAACCCATATTAAACTGTGATTGGTCACAGCACATTTCATGCAGACTTTTTTGCGTCTTTAGGGAAAGGTCAAAAAATGTGGCAGTTACAATTGTGCCCTGCTTTCAGGGCCCAGAATTCTCATGAAAACCAGGTACAGTAGTTTTAAAAGCTATGGCAACAACCAAAAATACTTCAGATTTAAACAAAATGATTTCAAATTTGAACAAAATCCAAGTTGTGCAAGATTCAGGATTCAAATAAATTAAAAAAATTAGTTAATAAATGAACTTTTAAACAAAAAACGAAATTTCACCAGCCCAATATACAAAATTCTATCAAATATCAAGTGGTGTTGTTTAAATCACAAACAAAATGAACTGACACAGCAAGTGAGATGGATGGATGCTGTTACGGAGTATATTATGATCCAATCAGGATTCATATGAGGCATCAACAGAAGGACTAAAATGAAACAAAATTTGAGCAATCTATAAGTGAGATTCCAGAAGCACAAAACAAAATGAAGTCACACAGGATATGTAGTATGAGCATTCTAAAATAGAAAAATAACAGTTTAACAGCCAATCAACAGCTATCCAATTTAGGAACAGAGGCATTTTATTCATTTTCATGGCTTCTGATTTGTATAAAATGGTTTTGAGAACCTTCCAAATATGAAATGGTGATTACAATAAAAAAATCATAAAATTTTAAGCTTCTACTTTTAGTGATTTTATCCTAGGTTTTGTTTCAAGATGGTTTTTACTAGCAACAACCTTTTCAACGGTGCCAGCAGCCAAGCCAGCTTTAATGGAGGCAAGGCTCAGAACGTGGAGGCACCAGTTTACACCCAAGCCTTTGAGGCGGGTAACAAGGAAGCCAACTTGTACCTGACCCCTATGGCTTTGACTTGTTCAGTAGTCACTTAGTGTCTAGCTCTGTCCCGCTCCTGTACCCACCCCCGCACAACCTGCCCATCAACCAACCAATCAGGATGGCAAACTTGATTCAGAACAACTTCCTTCCAGCAGTTAACCTGCAATCCCCTCAGCCAATCAGGCTCCAGCTCCATCTCTGTGGCCCAGCGCCCCAAGGGACACATAATTACTACCCAAATTCTCTAAGAAATTGTGGCACTGAACCTGCAGGGTCTGTCCCAGGAACAGATTGCTAGCTAATTGCAATTTGCCCAAGTCACCATAATGAGGGAGTTCAACAATCTAATGAATAGGGGGAACCTGGTTGGGACAGACAAGAAGCCAAAGAAGGCCCCTGAGTCCCAAATCAACAAGGCATACCCAATTATGCTTGACCTTGTGCAGCAGGACCCCAAGCTTCCCCTAACCCAAGTCCAGAAGCAACTTGCGCACCATAGAATTTGGGTGTCTGAGCGCATGGTGCAGCTCTAGATGTATGGCAAAGTGGTGTCAGTCTGTGTGTTAACCAATGTTGCCGGTGACCAATGGGATGGCGCTGAGGATTCCACATATTATCAGGCAATCAAATCTACCCTGGTCAAATGCCTAACAAGTTTGTTCAATGACATCATATTCATCTCCTACTATAAGCTATTGATAACTTTTGACAATTTTGGCGCCCAAGGAAGAGCTGCCATCCAAAAAGGGAGGAAGAAGGTCAAGAAGAGGACGTTAATTGATGTGTTTCTGGCTGTTTCAGCCAAGGGTTTTGCCTACTATTATAAAAACCCAGATTTCACCAATAGCTACAAGTATGGCCACATCCTTGGTGGATTACTTGACTCCTGGGATGGCTCAAATTCCAAGCACCAGGTTTTCTTGAGCCACCAGATGGAGGGTAGCTCCACCGCCCTTGAGGCCATCCAGCAATGCAGGCACCAAGCCTCTGTGTACCCAGCCAGCCATGCAGACATCCATCTGGGTGATATTGTTTTCTTTAACATCAGAGATACACTCCAGGAGCGCCACCCTCAGGCTTTCAACAACCTCTATCTTGAGGTCCTTGACCACAATTCTCTCTTTGGTAACCAAATGGTGGCTGACTTGTTTGAGAAAATGGTTTTCCATGTGAACATGGGCAACCAATCACACAAGGATAAGCGCCTCCCACCCTGTTCCACAGCCACATATCAACCCATCTGGTCAATGACAGACAAGGAATATATCAAGCATTTTATGGCGGCCATCAGGCGCAATCCTCCTACCCCTACCCCCGTCACCACTACCCCCACCTTCCAGCCCAGCCCAGCCCATCCAATCCCAGACCCCCCAGGCCAGCACCACCTCTATGCCTTACTTCCTGCGCTATTCTGCCTACTGGGCATCACTCTTCCCCACCCCAATAAACCCCCTGTTGCCAAACATTTTCTATTTATATTATCTTTATTTTGAATTTCAATTGTTCATTTTCTCTTTGTTTATAGTTGGCTTTATTCTGTATATTTAGTTTATTTCTATAAAATCATATATTTACTATGCTGTGTATCTAGATCCAGAACAAGGTTATTTTTAGCACTTAAACACAGCCCCTTGTAAAAATATTAACAACAATTTGGTGATCAGCTAAATTTGAATTAAAAAATTATAGATTAATTGTGTTCAGATAAAGTTGTTACTGATCCAAATTCAAACCCTTAATGATAAAATTTAAGCCAATCAGGAGCCAAGTAATAAAGTGATTGTTGTGACATAAAGAATCACCCAATAACTCTTTGATGTATGTGTGCTAATTAATATGATTGGCTGGTTATTTTGCTATTGTGTGTCATTGCCGCTGTGGCAAGTTGTTGATGGACTAGTGCTAACCCAGCAGCTGATTGAGCACTAGTCCACCAACAACTTGCCACAGAAGCAATGGCGCACAATAGCAAAACAACCAGCTAATCATATTAATTAGCACACATGCACTGAAGAATTATTGAATAACCCTTTATGTCACAATAATCACTTTATCACTTGGCTCCTGATTGGCTTAAAGTTTATTATTAAGGGTTTGAATTTGGATCAGTAACAACTTTATCTAAACACAATTAACCTATAAATTTCTAATTCAAATTTAGCTGATCACCAAATTTTTGTTAATATTTTCACAAGGGGCTATTTAAAGTGGCAAAAACAATATGGTAATTAAGGAAACAATGCCAACACAAAGCAAACAACACATATTGAGATGAGTGTAAAACATATACACAATGGGTAAAAAATGGGATAATGTAGCAAATGCAAAACAAACAGGAACAAACAAAAAGCAATAGTATCAGAATAATACATATTTTATTGGGGTGAAATCTATAAAAACATATGGAAAGTGTGGGGTTCCTGGTCACCAGTCCCCAAAGTGTGTCCTGGATTGTAGCCAGGGACCAGCTTGGAGGAGTTGTCATTCTCTAACAGTGATGAATGGTTGGTTAGGAGCTTATACTTGGCCTGCATAAGAGCAAACTCCTCCAGTACCTTCCCAATCACTAGGCAAGTGTCTCCACCATACACTTGTACTTCAGCAGGCGCCAGCCCTTCTGTAGGCTGATACCAATCCTGTAATAGTCTTGCAAACTCTCCCCCAATAAACTCTCTTCCTCTATTTGTCATTTCCAGATGCCTAGTCACCTTTTCCCACTCCTCCTGGGCAGACTTACTAGAGGCAAACTTCCTGCACCCTAGGCAATAGGATTCCTTGTCCCCTGGGCTAGGATAGAAAATGTGGGGTAATTGACTCATAGAACTTATATGCTTTCTTAACGCGAGAAATTTGGATAGGGGTCGTAATAGGCGCTTTATTCACAGTCATAAGGAAGATCCCCTTAGAAACCTTCTGATATATGGCCTTAGTATAGGGAATAATAAGGGGTTTGTGTCAATACTTGGAGTCCTTTAACAATCTCTTGGACTCCTTGTACTTGGTCTTGGGCTCCTGTGCTTTGGACTTGGGCTTCTGCGGTCTGTTTCAGCTCAGGCTTCCTTCTCTTGGTCTTTGGCTCCTTCTGTAGCTCTTGTGGCCTTTGTAATCCACTTTATCCAGTCCCTTAAGAGTCTCAGATAGCTCCCCCTTTTATAGCTCCTTGTTTCAGACCAAAAACCTGTCTTAGAACTCTGGTTTTCAAGAGCTTAAATTGTCCTGTTTTTTTCCCTCTACAATATATTAGACTTCAAAACTTACTTCAGCCAATGAAAGCCCTGAATTTTCTGCTTCTGCTCCTCACTTTTTAGGCTTTAACTCTTAAGTTAAAGCCCTTAAAACACTGATCAAATAGACTCTGGCTTGCAGTCAATCACACGCCTCAATTCAAAAGTTTTGCCAAAAAGGTTTCCCCGGATGACCTGTCCCTGACCCTGGTTCAAACCTGAGGCTGTCTTGCTCTGGGTAAACAACTACTCTGCGTTTCAAATGGTTTTTTTGTAATTCCCGTCACGTTTTCCTGGCAAATCTCAAGCGCTTCCACATATGTTTTACTTAGGCAAATTTTGACCCCTTGATTTTTCAACGTTTCTCTGTGTTTCTCTCAAATTTTTGCAACTTTGAACCTGCTTGCTGCTCGTTCTTTTGCCTCTCCTAGTTGTTCTTGGCAAAATTTGCTCTTTTGCCCTTACAGTTTCTCTGTTCTTTTTCCAGCTTCTTTCTGACTCATTTCCTCTTCAATTCTTCATTCTAAAATCACATATGGTTCTAACAGACTATATGTTATTTTTCCTCCTCTTTTTTTTAATTATATTATATTAAACCCTTTTTAATCATAATCATGAAGTATTTAATTATTATTTAACTGCTTTTTTTATCTATTTTCCTCTCAAAAGATACTAAAATCAGCTCTTCCAGCCTCTGCATCCAGTCTGGCTAGTTCATCCTCTCAGCTCTTCAGTCTTTCACCACAAAATTCTGGTCCTTTGGCCAGCCTGCTTTATGATCAGCTAGTCCTGCATCATAATCTTCTTGTTCTTCAACTTCTCCTTGGCCAGTTCCTCAACAAATCCTCACTAGGAACCTCCTTTGCTCCTTCTACACACTGAACCATATTGGTTCCTATAATTCAATATGAATTAACAGTCCATCAACTAGCCTTCACTGTGATCAAATAGTCCCTCCTGCTAGTCTTCTCTGTTAATTCTGTGAACCACCTTGGTTCCTTATCTCAGTCCCCATTACCAGAACTTTTAGACCCAGGCATGAGTCTACATTGAACTGGCGTTTGACTGGGCCCTCGCAAGTGGCAATCCACTTAGGCCATTCAACCATAGATCAATGTCTATATGTTGTCTTTACTCACCCAGGTGATTAAGTCTGGGCTTTCAGTTGCAGAGTAATCAGCTCTACTTCCCAGAGGCCTGATCACACCAAGTTCTGCAGCTTGCTTCCCCAAGCAAACCACCTTGGTGACACCTCTGAGAAAATCTATGCCCTCCAATGCTCACTTTGGGCTCCCCCAAAGCTTCCATAGGGGCATAAACAAGGACACCCTACCAGTCTGTTAGGTAGGGTGCTTGCTCACAGACCTCCTGTAAGCGTATTAGGATACTTAGAGCTCTCAAAGCTCTTCCCTTCCCTGGCAACCCACGTTACCCAACAGGGGTCCCAAACCTACTCCCCCCAGACAGACAAAGTTCCCTGCTTGCTATTTCAGTCTTCACCCTTCTTCAGCCATAGTTCCCTGCAAGGTGAAGCACTATAGCCCAAAGCAGCCAATTTCTTCTGCTGGGTGGAGGTAACATCTGCCCCTGGTAGTCCTATGTTACCTACCAGGCAGGCCTTACTTACCCTAGTAGACCATGTTACCTACTAGGCTCACCCTACTTACCCCTAGTAGCCCTATGCTACCTACTAGTTTACAGTGTCACCAGCTAACCACACATTGTCACTCTTCAGCATATTGTCTTTATTTGAAGTCAAATCAACCCTCGCCTGCAAAACAGCACACATGTGGATCACCACAGAAAGGTTAGTAAAAAATCATATGAGAGAATTGGAGAAGCTGCTAAAGGACCTCAACTCAGCAATTACAAAAATAAAAGACATTGACTTCAAGGTCAAGGCAAAAGTCAAGGCCACTGTCCTTACTGGGGACAAAATTGACAAGGTGTCTGCCAAGGCACTTATGGTCAAGATGCCAGACACCCCCAAAATAACAATTATGTGTCTTTTCAATGTTCAATAAACTGTAGTTGAGGGCCTCCAATTCAAATCCTTTGCCCTCTCTTCACTGTCTGTCTGGGTTGACAACCCTGAGATGTATGCACATCTCAAGCCAGCCAAGCAAGCAAGAACTGGATACATAATTACCTTTCCAACTGCTTGCGCCAAGAATGGCCCAGCCGGCTGAGGCTGCAGGCAAAGATGAAACATGTGAAGGTAACCTAATAATCAAAATTAATAAAGATTTCAAAATACTTATCTTTTTTTAGAAAACATAGACAGTGAAATCTGCTGGGTCCTGGTCCCCTTTGTCCCTGCCACATTCTACACAAACTACGCCAATCATGTGGAGAGGCAGCTGTTTCTGCCCCCCTGTTTTGCGCAAGCTAGAGGGCCGTGTTCATGGTACCTTTCCAGTGTCCTGGGAGGCGTTAGCTGGGCTGACACATGACAAGGGGGCATCCAAGTGGGCAGTTACTTCCTACAAGGATGCCCAACTGGTTTCCTGGACCCGGTATCCCTCAGTGGAATTTACTGTTTAAACTCCATTGAACTTGTTTGGGACATCCTGGAGATGCTCCCATTCCAGAACATACCATAGATGGACCAGGCCCATGCAGCTGCTTGCTTCTGCTTCCCCTTGGAGCATACACTCTCTTATCTATTGAAAAACTTTGGGTGTGAGGTGTCGAATTGGCTGTTGCAGAAACAACAGCCGTAAAGAAGACCAAAATATTTCTTGCCAACTTTGGGCTGGCATGGAGTGCCAACAAGACAGGAGTCCCTCTGGCAATGGAGCTCATGTTTGCCAAGACAAAGCACAAGAAGAAGATTAGTACCTTGAACAATAAGCTCTGTGAGTTTACAGAAGTCTTTTCTGGGCAAAGGCTTCATCTTGTTGTATACCTGGGGTTTCTCTTTTACTTTGGGATGGCCGCGTCTGTAGAGGTCCTGAATGGGGTCCTTCTCAGGATTAACAAGGCCAGGCTCTCTCTGGATGGGAAGAAAGTCCCCCCCAGATATGACTCGGTGGACCACATTATCCAGGACGCCCTGGTCCTGGCTGGAATTTACGGGTTTGCAGCCCCGCCAGAGAAGCTGCTGCTTCACTCCCACCTGACTGTACTCCCTTTCACCATCAGGCAGGAGTATTTTAACCAGGGTGTATCCACTGTCCACAGTGTGGCGGTGAAGGTTGTGCGCCACCTCCATCAAGGGTGGGTACATACAGAAGAAATCACTACAGGCGCTCTTAATAAATTCTCTCTTCCAATAAATTTCATTACAATTCATATTATTTTTAATATAATAAAATTTTCTAATTCTTATTTTAGCAAACAAGATTTGCAAAATATATCCCAGAAAAGGTCTTAATAAAAGCATAATAATATATGTCAATAAAATCTACTTCTAATTTGTACACTTTACATTTAACTTTTTTAATTTGATTTTTATATTTATTTGCCAAAAATGATATTAATGCGTTTGCGTAATCCAGTATCAAGTGTTTGGGATACCCTTAGATGACACAATAAAAATTGATTATAAATAAATAAATTAAGAACCTTCATTGATGATCCTGCTGAATGTGATTGTGGGCTTGTAAGATTCTAAATATAAAATTATAATTAATAAATCTTAAATAATAAATTAGAGAATATAAAAAAGTTGGACACACTAAGCCTTTAATTGATTGGCTGTTTGGCAAGGCACGCGGGGATGAACAAATCAGCGTGGCCATAGAATTTGGCCACAGTCTCAGCTGGGAGGGTGTGGATCCCAGCCTGCAGCAAATCAAAGAGGTCCTCAGTCCCAGTTGGGGTCCCTTGCTTGATGACTTTCTTGAGCCATCCAAAAACTTCCTTGATGGGATTTAGGAAGGGCAAATAGGCGGGGAGGAATAGAAGGCGCAAATTTGACGTGGCCAATTTCTGGGGCCCACTACAATGCTGGTGTCAATTGATTAAAATTCTTTGAGAATATCTGTCACCTTATGGAGACCAACATTATCCAGCACAATCACATTGATGAAGCCTGGGATCATGTGCCTCAGGTGCTCCTGGACTAATGGAAGGATTGATAGGAAGGTTCAGCTGTTGTGGGATCCTAATATCATTTGATAAAGCTCAATCCCCTTTGGACCAAGGAGAGCCACCATCAAACAGGCTGTGGTGCAGACTGCAGCATGTCAAGCTATCCCGCCATTTGAGCCTTTGGGGACATAGTCATATGCATTGTGCATAGACAAGGCAAATGCTGATTTTTCATCATAGTAAAATTTGACTGTCCTCTTGTTTTTGAGGGCAGTGTAGGCCTCAGCATATTTTTTCTGGGTCTTGACATTGGCTGGGTTGTTTCTATTGTAGGGAGATACCCTGAGTTTTTTCCAGGAAAAACACATTCCCTTCACCAGATGATAGTAAAAGGAAATTGAGGCCTCAATCCCAAAAGTAGATTTAACCATGGCCTGTATATTTGCCAGTTCAAGATGGCAATCTTGTGTTATCCACTGGTGGATTACCCATTTGTGCTCCTTGGTGAGCATGGTGGACACATGCAGGGATTTCTCTGTGGCAAGGACATGGCCAGTATTGATGAACTTATTGAAGGTCTTTGTGGCGTACTTGGGATCCACCCCAACAAAAGCTCTGGCTGCCTTGTAGTCACCAGATTCCCGCATGAGCTGAAGAAGGATGATCTGCTTGATATCAGGAATGTGCTTCTGGGCAGGCTTAGTGGGCTCAGATGAACTGAGATCCTGGTTGGTGACAGGCTTGCAAGGCATGGGACCTTGTTGTAGAAAGCTGCAATCTTTTTTAACACCAGCTGTTCCTCATCAGTTCTGTAGAGCTCAAGCTCCTTGTCCTCTTCCTGATTGCTATCACTGACGTAAGGCTCATAGCTAGTATCAAGTACAGGCTTAACTTTCTCCAGCATTGCTGACGGGACCAAATTCTGGCGGTACACAGTGTCAAACACATACAAAGTAAGCTATACCTCCTTGTTTCTAACTGTTTTGGTAGTGGTAACCTTGGTGGGCTTCCGGGTCAGCTTGGGGACCCAAGGGTTGATGCTCTGCACCCTAGCAGCTTATGCTCCTTGAACTGGCTGTGTCAGTGCAGCGTCACTATTGAACTCTCTTCTGTCTTCTTCCTGAGTAAGCACTTGTGTTGTACTAACTCTTTTCTTTGACCTGCAGGGGCAACCATAACCGCGGCGCACAACGGTGTCAGGAATGACAATTTGGATGCTCCTAAATCTCAAAATTTGAAACCAGAGTCAACCCCTGGACAAAACCCTTCACATACCCCCAGACCCATAGTCTGGGAACCCAATAATCCACTACTGATTGATAAAGTTTTTGCCAGCCTGCCAGGACCCAAACCCTTAGCTGTCCTGCAGGATTCTGCAAGCAAACTGCCAGTGCAAGATGCCGGGAATTTCCCTGAGGTGCCAATGCCCAACACTGGTGGTTTTCTCAGTAAATTGCACAAGTTTCTCAATTAGAGTTATTCCAAACTCCCCCAAAGTCCCAGAGGAGGCACTGAACCTGAAGAGGCACCCAATACCCAAATTGACAAACAGAAGAATTTGAAGTATTCTTGTCCTAAAGCGCCCAGTAGCAAACTGCCAGTGCTGAGCACCACACTGCCATCTAAGACCCCCAATGCCAACCTGTCTAAGCCCAGAAAACCCAACCAGGAAGTGAAGCCTGGCAGTGTGGTATAAATACCTGCCAGGACAAGATCAATCCCCATTGTCATTTTTAAATAAAGGTTATGAGATATTGGTTTCCCCAATTATTGCTGTATTTTATTCTTGTCATATGCCAGTTAACTCAAATATCATCTGACCCTCCTGCCAGCCCGCCAGCTATGTACCACCTGCCAGGTGCTCCCTTTGGTCCTGTCCATTTCACATAGTACCCCTTAAATCCTGAGTACAAGGACTACACTGTTGACAACATACTAGCCCAGGATCCCTTGGCCAGAACTACAGTGTTAACCAGATACAACTGAGAAGGCCCTTGGTATGTTACCAAACCCTGCCTCTTCAGAGATAAATACAATTTTCTTCCTGCCTACCAAATAGAAATGGAACCGCCCATCACCCCCAAACCCATGCCTACCACTGCCGCCAAGCTCCTGCTGGACTATACCAACAAGCTTTTTGGAATTGTATACATTACTCTCACGGGAGTAATAGATACTATCATCCCTGCTGCCGGTCTGTGGTTGTGGGCAGGCAAGTCAATGTCCTACCTCATTAAGTTACCGCCAATCCTTTGGTGGGCCCTGCCCACCCAGTCCGCAACCCGCCAGTTCCCAAACACTAGCAAGCCGGCAGATCAGGGTTGGTTCCCTGATAAACAGGTGCATTGGTACTCTGTTGTT